>JXCR01135736.1:11779-22450 GCA_002079205.1 Phalaenopsis hybrid cultivar | reverse complement strand
AAAAGTAGAAATCATTGTCAAACCAACAACAAGTCTTAATTAAAACCAAAAGTAGTCTGAAAACAAAAGATAAGGACTTATCTCAAGTTCTCCACCAAACTCTTGATGTTCCTCTAAATTTCTTCTCTTTACAATCACTCAAAATAAAAAAAAATAAAAAGGATAAAATAAAAGTAAAAGTGGTGCCGGAAAATCTCTCCGAATTAACTCCCCAAACGAGAACTTTCAAAACTTTCCAATATTTTCAGGACTCTTTTCAAAGTCCTCTCTTTTTTGTTTTATAGCTTTGCAAGAGTTGCCTTAGAAACTCTTCAAAATATGTCTAGATTCGATGTATTTCCCCAAGAGATGAATCCTTTCGTGACAATTTTTGTCCATGGTGGTTATAACCACCAATTAAACTAAAGCTCTTCAAAATTCGCAAAAACTGACTTTACTCATCTAGTAACTACCACTGGCGCTTAAGCGCGGGGCCTGTAGCGCTTAGGCATGGCCTTCTCTGTTAAACCGGTGCTGAAGCACCGGATCTGGTGCTTAGTCGCCAAAACTCATTTGTCCATTTTTCACCTTTTTGTTCCAAATTTGATCCTTTTTCACTCCTTTAAACATTTTTCACCTTTTTATTTGTATCTGCAAGAAAAATATAAAAATACCTTTCCTTAAAGTGCGATATCTAAGAAAAAGGTATAAAAGTATGTATAAAAAACTATATATTTTGNACTTTCCAATATTTTCAGGACTCTTTTCAAAGTCCTCTCTTTTTTGTTTTATAGCTTTGCAAGAGTTGCCTTGGAAACTCTTCAAAATATGTCTAGATTTGATGTATTTCCCCAAGAGATGAATCCTTTCGTAACAATTTTTGTCCATGGTGGTTATAACCACCAATTAAGCTAAACCTCTTCAAAATTCGCAAAAACTGACTTTACTCATCTAGTAACTGCCACTGGCGCTTAAGCGCGGGGCCTCTAGTGCTTAGGCATGGCCTTCTCTGTTTAACCGGTGCTGAAGCACCGGATCTGGTGCTTAGTCGCCGAAACTCATTTGTCCATTTTTCACCTTTTTGTTCCAAATTTGATCCTTTTTCACTCCTTTAAGCATTTTTCACCTTTTTATTTGTATCTGCAAGAAAAATACAAAAGTAACTTTCATTAAAGTGCAATATCTAAAAAATAGGTATAAAAATATGTCTAAAAACTATATATTTTAGGTGTATCAAAATCCCCCAAATTTAAAATGTTACTTGTCCTCAAGTGACACTTCAATCTTTAAAAACTACATATGTATGATATTATATGAGTTTCTTTAGGAGTTACTAAAATTTAGATTTAGAAATATAGCAGTCTAATTTAGAAAAAAATATTCAGTAAATGAGACCAACTTAAAGTTTAGAAATTCTTAAAGTTAAGAAAGATGAAAATATGAGTTTCTATCTAATTCAGAAATGTATTGTAGATTTTTCAAATTTAGAATTTACTTTTTCTATAATCTCCATTTAAAAATTTTCATTAAAAATAATTTTACTTACTCTATTATATCTATAAGCTTAAGAGTTTCTTAAGTCTTATACTTTAAAAAGATCAAATGTACAACCAATTTTTGATAAGACACTAATCCTCAAGCTTCTCCTTCCTTTTTTTTTCTTTTTCTTTTCTTTCTTTTTTTCTTTTCTTTTCTTTTCTTTCTCTTTTTTTCTTTTCTTTTCTTTCTCTTTTTTTTTTTCTTTTTCTGGCAAGGAGTACTATATCTCGATAGACCTTTAATGATTTTGAATTCCACTTCTCCTTTCCTAAAGTAAAGTCTTGATATAAGTCTTTTACTTATAAATATAATAATAGTTTTTAAAATTATTTTAATAAAAAAAAATTAAGTATTAAAACTAAATGTCTAAATTATCTAATTTTTTCAAAAATACAAATTTTCTTACTAAAGATAGTTACTTATATTAATCATTTCCTCATTTAAAAGCTTTTTAACTTAAATTTTTTCTTCATTACTAAAAAAATTAACAAAATTTTCTTACTCATTTCTAAAATAAAATTTTACTTCCCTAATATAATTTCATATACATAATCAATTTTTTTCTTTTCAAATCAAATTCACTTGTAGCACATTTGAGAACAAATAAAATTCCAGTTTTTTAAAAATATTTTTCATCGCCCAAACTTAAATTTTTAACATATTAAATAGTTTAGCATTAGATAGATATAAGCAAGAATGAAAATTTAAAAATAACATGCTAACATGAATTTTAAACCCTAATGATATAGGTGTAAAACTAAAAACAGGAGTAAAATTAATTTTTGATCAAATTTTTTATATTTTCATTTTACTTTAACATGTAGAGATTCAATAGATTTCTAAACAGTGAGTATAAACATAAAAGCAAACATACACACTACTGACATCACAATCTTAACATAAAGGCAAACTTGCAAACATGATAAAGGAAAAATAAAGGGTAGCAGTTTCTGAATTTCAAATTTAAGATCTAAGCTAATAAGGTTTTCTACTTTATAACAGATATGAAATTAAGTTAAGTTCTAAACTAACTAAATCACAGTACTAAACACAAAACAAAAGTTACTTTCTAAAATGTAAAAATAAAATACTAACCACCATAAACATCATAATAACAATAAAACATAAAAGTCCAAAACACAACATAGTTCAAAATAACACATAGATGTAAATGTAGCAAGCCCAGATTACATAGTTCATATCATATTACAATCACAAAATAAATCTCTTAGCACTACTCTTCATCCTCAAAATCACCGCTGTACTATTTTTCTGCAGGCTCAGAATTAGGATATCGAGGATATGGAGGAAATTGCACTCCTGGTTCACCTCTAATCAGGCTCTTCAAAGATGAGTGGAATTTCTCTTCATAATCACTCTTTCTTCTTTTATAAATATTAGTATTATCTGCAAAACACTCTAAATTTTGTACCTTATCCACTATAAAATTGATATTATCCATCATCTTGTAGAATAACTCATCTCGGGTATGAGTAGACTCACCTCGAGATATAGAAGCATGTGAAGTAGATTGTCTAGATGAAGAAGCAGCAGACATTTCCATTCCATAGCTCCTAGAAAATCCTCCTCTCTAGCCAAAAATCAAATGCTCAGAATAAGTGTTCACATTCAACTTTGTGATGGGCTTCAGAGGTAATAGAAATTCCTTCTAACTATCATATTTAACCCCAGCCTGCTCGTACAAAGAAAAGATCAAGGAAGCAAATCCTAGACATGTAGTTGTAACAGCTGTAGCAAAATTGATGATAGTCAGACATATTAAAGCTCCAATGTTGATGAGCTTTCCTTCTTGAATACAATTGTTCAACATCACTCTTTCTCTGGTCACTTCACTGACATGATTGGTCGGAAGCAGACAAGCAGAAATGAAATAGTGTCAGGCCTTTGAAGGTGCACATAACTTTGAAGTTGGGAAATTTACTTCCTCTCATTAGTAATATTCCAAAGTCATCTCCCAATATTCAAGTATGAAATAATCTCGTCTAACTCCGCTTCAGTAGGACTATAATCTGCATAAAAACATAAAGTATCTGGTGGGAAAGGGTAAAATAAGTTGATTACCTCTGGCAGAAAAGGTAGCAACTTTCTTTGAACCATAACTCAATTGTCTTCAGCTTAAAGGAGATTTGCATAGAACTCCTTGACAACAGAAATCACTGCGACAACAGAGAAACAAAAGAATTGTTCCCACTGTCGACGAGCAATTAAATCTTCCACTTCTCCACCCGGATTTCTAAAACATTGCTCCTGAATCAATTTTCATGACTGTAGAGTGTCACTATATTGATCTTAAGCTTTTGAACTAACAAATTTGCTCGAATCAAACAGGCTTTTTCCTTTATTCCTCTACATTCTTGGTGCCATTCTAAAAATTTTATAAATTCTAAAAATAACTTCAAAAATCAAATCAAAATCACTAAACTAAACTTCCTAAAGCACAAACTAAACTTCCTAAGCAATTTCCATAGATTTTTCTTCATTTTTCACCATGAATAGTGAAATTTCAAATTTCTCCAAATGTGCTCAAAATAAATGGTGAAAATCCAAAATTTTTGGATAGAAGTAAAGCTCTTACCTCATGGAATCCGAATCTAGCAAATTTTTCTTGATTTCACCAAGAAATCTCCACTTAATGGTGTGCCCTAGCCCTTAAAAGTAATGATTTTGAGAGGTAGAAGGTGACGGGAGGCGTTAAATATGGTGTTTTCGGACCAAATTTTCACTTTTAACCGTTCATGAACTGGTTTTCTTGAACTGACGCTTGAGCGCGAGTAAGTGGTGCTTAGGCGTCTGCCTCTAAAGTTAGCTCGTGCTTAAGCGCAATATGTGACCGCCAGTGCATTATTTTTGAAATCTTTAAATTTAAGTAAAATGCATTATTTGCCTAAGTAAACCACCCCTAAATGGTCTCATAGCACTTGACTATTTTCAACTTCCTATAACTCCCTTCTCTCTCAAAATTCTCCTTAATAACTATTTCAATTCGAGGCTAAAACAACACAATTTTTTTACAAAAATAAACTTATATTAATTCACAAATAAGTAAAAATACTATTAACATTTAATTCTCACTCCAAAGAGTCTTGGATGAGAAAATTTTCCCAAGTACAAAACACTTAACACACATTCACAATTAAACACATAAGTAACATAAAAACAAACTCATGTCTTAATCACTAAAAACACTTAAATACAACAACTTTAATCATACAAAGACAAACATGGAATTTAATTCCATTATTCATTAGAAGGAATAAATTCAAGTCTTTCATTAGTCTCTTCTAGGGCAACTGGAATATAAAGTTGATAAAACGGACGGTGGTGACGTGCTCTGATGCAATCTTCTTCAATCCAGTTTTGCTTAAGAAACATCTCCTTATCCGCTTTCTCTATATACCTAGTGTGGCTAAATTGCATTTTCAATTGCCATCCAATATGCTCCAGATGTGCATGAATTTCCAATACCTGTCTCTATACAGACATGGTATTTTCAATTTTGTTGATTTTCTCTGATATTCCTTCAATACTAACGACTAAGAAACTGCTATACATCTCTTGTGTACTTTGACTAATGAACTTATTCCTTCTTCTTCAAATCCATCTCCCATGAAGACAACATCATAAAATCTCTCTCTCTTTTAGGCTTTAGGGCTAGAAATGATCTGGGTGAAATTCCTTCACTACTAGACACATTTAGAAACTTCTAAGACGCATTTTTGCAAACTTCTAGGCAATTTTTCCTTCTAGAATATTAATTTTGCACATGTTTTTAAACTGACGTGATTAAGCACCGGATTTGGCACTTAAGCGCTAGTGCACATTTTCGCACAAGTCAAATTAACATCTAAATTCTCATTTTAACATGTATAGATCACTAAATAAAGTCTTAAAATCAATACTGACACATAATAGTCTCAAAAATACTACCCAAATTATCTTAATCACACATAAAACAACTATAAAAACAAAAATACACTGATACTTAAGCATTTGGTTTTACGTCGTCAGCCCGACGTAACCAGTGCTTACTCTGGTTGACCCAACATCATTTCATCATTAAACTTCTGCTGATCCCCTATATAATAAAGTTTCATTTTATGTCCATTCACTTTAAAGATTTTCTTAGATTTAGGTTCTTTAATATCTACAACTCCATAAGAACAAAGTTTAATCACAATAAATGGGCCCAACCACCTAGACTTAAGTTTGTCTGGAAATAATCTTTACCTTGAATTATATAGCAAAACTTGTTGCCCTAGTTGAAAATTTTTAGAAAGAATCTTTTGATCATGTCGCATCTTCATCTTTTCTTTATAAATTTTGGCACTTTCATAAGACTCATTCATTATCTCTTCAAGCTCATTTAATTATAATAATCTTGTCTCACCAGCATCTTTCAAATTATAATTGAACTCTTTAATTAGTTTAATTGTAACAATCTTTTATTACCAACATCTTTCAAATTATAATTGAACTCTTCAATCACTCAAATAATGCTTTATGCTCAAGTTCAACTGGTAAGTGATAAGCTTTCCCAAATATTAGCCTATATGGGAACATTCTGAGACATTCCTATAGGAGTTCTTTATGCAGTCCTATAAGCCCACAAAGCATAGTCAAGTTTGACTGACCAATCCATTTTTGTTGGATCACAGATTTTTCCATAATTATTTTAATTTCCCGATTGGATAATTCAGCCAAACCATTTGTCTGAGGATGATAAACAGTAACAATTCTATGATTTATATAATATTTCTTTAATAAATGACATTTCTGAAATGACTTCCCCCATCAGTAATGATAACTCTTGGCATCCCAAATCTACAGAATATATTCGGTTTCAAAAATTTTGCAACACCTTGAGCATCACATCGAGGTAAAGCAACAGCTTTTTTCCATTTGGATACATAGTCCACTGTTGATAGAATATATAAATTTTTGAAAGATGGTATAAATGGTCCCATGAAATCTAATTCTCAAACAACAATTTTTTCAACTTCTAGCATATAATTGAGGGGCATCTCATTTCTCTTAGCCCAAACCTCAAATATTTCAACTTCTAGCATATAATTGAGGGGCATCTCATTTCTTCTAGAAGGATATTGCAACTCTTTGATCTTAACACAAGTTTTGATATAAGCATTAACATCTCTAAAAATTGTAGGCCAATAAAATCCAGATTGTAAAATTTTGTATTTGATATAAGCATTAACATCTCTAAAAATTGTAGGCCAATAAAATCCATATTGTAAAATTTTTTATGCTCTTTTATCAACACCATAATGTCCCCCAAAATTAGAATTATGTCATTTTTGGATAATCTCATAAGTTTCTTCTAATGGTACACATCATTGAATAATCAAATCCTTTCCTTATTTGTATAAAAATGGGTCATCCAAAAAATAAGTCTTAGCTTCAGAAATAAATTTCCTCTTCTGTTGGTATGTCATTCCATAGAGTATAATATCATTAATAAGAAAGTTCACAATGTTGGCATACCACGGAATAAGCCACTCATTAATAGTGAACAATTTGTCATCTAGAAAATGTTCATTAATTTATTTTCCAAATAGAGTGGTTTTTCTAGTTCAAGCATGGACAAATGATCAACAATTAGATTTTCAATCCCCTCCCAATTTACTATTACAAAATCAAATTTTTGCAAAAGAAGAATCCATCTTATAAGTCTAGGTTTAATATCCTTCTTTTTCATTAAATACTTAATAGCAAAATGATCTGTATGCACTACACAATGAGTTCCAATTAAATATGACCTTAATTTATCAAAGACATATGTTATTGCTAATAACTCTTTTTTAGTTGTTGTATAATTAATTTGAGTTTCATTAAGAGTTTTACTAGCATATTAAATAACTTTTGAAAATTTTATCATATCAATGTCCTAAAACAGCTCCAATAGCATAATCACTAGCATCACACATTAATTCAAAAGGTTTTTCCCAGTTTCGTGAAACTATAATTGGTGTAGTGATTAATTTTTCTTTTAATAAATTAAAAGATTTTAGGCATTCCTCATAAAAATTAAAAATTACATCTTTCTCCAGTAAATGGCATAAAGGCTTAGCAATCTTTGAAAAATATTTAATATATCATATGTAGAATCCAAGATGTCCTAAAAACTCTTAATTTCCCTTACATTTATTGGATAAGGTAAATTAGCGATCACTTGAATTTTAGTAGGATCTACTTCCATACCATTTTCTAATATTTGATGACCTAATACAATTCCTTCTGCTACCATAAATTGGTATTTTTCCCAATTAAGGACGAAATTTGTTTCTTCACAGTGCTTAAAAACTTTGGATAAATGTTCTAAACATGAGTCAAATGATGTTCCAAACACTGGGAATTCATCCATAAAGACTTCAATCCCTCACAAAAAATTGCCATCATACATCTTTTAAATGTAGCAGGGGCATTACATAAACCAAAGGATATTCTTCTAAAAGCAAAAGTACCATAAGTACTGGTAAAAATTATTTTCTCTTGATCCTTAGGAGATATTGAATTTAGTGATAACCAGTATGTCCATCCAAAAAACAAAAGTATTTATGCCCAGTTAGTCTATCCAGCATTTGATATAGAAAAGGTAATGGAAAATGATCTTTCCTAGTGGCAAGATTTAATTTTATATAATCAAAGCATATTCGTCACCCTGTAGCTTATCTAGTAAGTATTAACTCATTATATTCATTTTCAGTTACATTTACTCCTCCTTTCTTAGGAACACAATGAATTTTACTAACCCATGCACTATCTAATTTAAGGTAGATAATTCCAACGTCTACCACTTTAAAATTTCTTTTTTAACATTTTCTTTCATAACAGGATTCAATCCCCATTGCGAATCAGCCCACGGATATGCAGTTCTCTTCCATATGAATTCTATGCAATTGAAGGACTGATTCCTTTAATATCAGCAATTGTCCATCCAAAGGCTTTCTTAAAATTTTAAAAATTTTCATCAACCTTTCTTCATCATCCATTATTAATTTTGAGGAAATTATAATAGGTAAAGTTGTGGAATCTCCTAAAAAGGCATATTTTAAATAATCGGGAAGTAATTTTAACTCTAGTTATGGAGGTTTTTCAATAGATGGACAAAATGATTTATCTTTGTCTATCGTGTCCAGAACTTCAAAACTTTCTCGAACATAGTTTGAATCTTCCTTAAAAAGATCATCACATTGATATAATTCCTCTTCTTACTCATGTTCCAAATCTTGTTCTTCAAAATTTTCTTTATAAGTAGTTTTGAAATGACATTCACTGAGATATCTTATAACATCCATTCTAAAACATTCATCATCTTTACTTTTTGCAGGGTATTTCATTGATCTTGAAATATTTAAAATAACAATTTGATCATTGACACACATTGTTAATTCCCTTTTTAACAGTTTGATCATTGACGTGCATTGTTAATTCCCCTTTTTGCACATCTATCATTGCTCTTCCTAATCATTGACGCACATTGTTAATTCCCCTTTTTGCACATCTATCATTGCTCTTCCTGTGGCTAGGAATCGCCTCCCACGCGCATTGTTAAATCTCCTTTTTTTCACATCATCATTGCTCTTCCTGTGGCTAAGAAAGGTCTCCTCAAAATGATAGGTATCATCATTGCTCTTCTTGTGGCTAGGAAATGTCTCCCCAAAATGATAGGTATCTCTTTATCTTTGTCCTTCTGTGGCTAGGAAAGGTCTCCCTAAAATGATAAGTATCTCTTTATCTTCCTCCATATGCTTAGCACAATGAAATCAACAGGAAAGACAAATTGATCCACTTTCACTAGGACATCTTCTATAACTCCTTTAGGGTATGTTATTGAACGATTTGCTAACTGCAGAGTTACAATAGTAGGGTTTATTTCTCCTAGTCCCAATCTTTTAAATATTGATAATGACATAAGTTTAATGTTTGCACCTAAATCACATGAAGATTTCCCATAAAATTTGTCTCCTATTGCACATAGAATTGTAAAGCTACTAGGATCTTTAAGCTTTTCAGGAAGCTTCTTCTGAATTATCACACTGCACTCCTCACTAAGTGCAATTGTCTCATTATCTTCAAACTTTCTTTTTTTTGTTGACAATATCCTTCAAAAACTTTACATAGCTCGACATTTGTTCTAAGGCTTCAAAAAATGGAATATTAATTGTAAGCTTCTTAAATATTTTCAAAAATTTGGAAAATTTCTTATCCAACTTCTGCTGACGAAGTCTCTAAGGAAATGGAGGTGGTGGTTTTTCCAAATCAATTTTCTCCGGAGAAATATGTCTCCCAGAATCTTTTGGAGCATCCTCTTTTGATTCTTCGATTTCTTCTCTCTCTACTTCAATTTCTTTTGGAACCCGACCTTCCAACTCTCCTCTGCTTCTAAGTTGAACGACTTTTACTTATCCTTTATTCTGGTCTTTTAGATTTGATTCAGTATTACTAGGAAGTGTTCGTTGGGATCTATTACTTAATGAATTTACTATTTTCCTAAGTTGAATCTCGATGTTTCTAATTGTAGCTCCTTGAATTTGTAATTGATTTCCCATTTGTAACACCACTTCTTCTATAGACAACTTCTTCTCCTTAAACTATGTATTACTGTTGAAACTTGGAGGATAAGCAGATCTATAATTAATATTCCCTTGGTTGTTCTAGTTTCCTAATGGTTTTCCTTGGTTTGTTCCCCCATTGCTGATTATTACCACCCAAATTGTTATTCCTTAAAGTTGGGATGGTTCTTCCAACCTGGGTTATAATAATTTGAATATGGGTTATTCTGCTTATTATTTATTGCATTCAAAGATTTCAATGATGCTTGAGAATCTACCATTTGGCCTAATGAATTCTCTTCAATCATGAAAATTGTGTTGACCTCACTTTTGGTTGAGGTCTAGAAAACTTCTTTAGTAGCCTAGGTCTAGCCATAGGACTTTCCTATTGACTAGTCTTAGAAAATTAGAAAAGGTAACCCCACCATTAGAAATTCAAAACTCTTCTTTTTACTCAACTTGAAATTCCACATATTGATCTTAACCTCTAGCATTTAGTAGATAAGATCATTATAAGAGAATTCAAGAAGAGTCCCTATAGGATTACTTGGCTTTAGGATTG
>JXCR01135734.1:48593-91334 GCA_002079205.1 Phalaenopsis hybrid cultivar | reverse complement strand
AACTCACCCACTTATGTTGAATATCTTTTTCTAAGAAAAGTACTTTTTGATTTTCATCTTTAATACACCTTACTTGAGTTAAATCTTTACTTTTCTTTTCTCTTTGTTTGGCTAGTTTATACATATATTTTTCACCCTCCTTAGTATCTAAATTATTATAAAGATCATTAAAAACAATATTTTTAGCGTTATCGATTGTTCTTTTAGACTCGCTGCGGACCGTTTCATATTTTTTTCAGTTCTCTAAGCTTTTACATTTAAATCAATTTTTATAACATAACTTCTAATATTTTTATCTTTTCTTTGCACATTTATTATTCCACCACCAACTATTTTTATTTGTAAATATTTTTCCCTTTGATTCTCTAAGAACATCTTTTGCTACATGCCACCAACTATTTTTATTTGTAAATATTTTTTCTTTTGATTCTCCAAGAACATCTTTTGCTATTTGTTTAATAGTGTTACTTTATCCCACATCACATTTGCTTCTTTATGAATATCCTAAAATTTGAAATCTTGAATTTTACTCATAAAAATAATTTTATATGTCTTTTAAGTTTCTCCATCTAATTCTGCAATGATAAGTCCTAGTATTTTTTATTATACAACTCTTAATTTTGAAATCTAGAAGTTAATAAAAATGATGTTGGGTATTTAAATTATCACTTGGAATGACCTTACAATCTTTACAATCACGACGATCTATTCTTCTCATAAGAAAATAATCAATTTGTGTTTTATTGGATTCACTTTTATAAGTAATAAGATGTTCAACCCTTTTCTTGAATAAAGTATTAGTGTTGGTTTAGTAATAAGATGTTCAACCATTTTCTTAATTTATATGACATAAATTTTAATACTAAATATTTTTATTATGTCCACGTTGATTTGTGTTGGTTTAGTTCCTTCATCAAAGAATTTAACATTGAGATATTCCTCTTGTAATTGTGATGGTGGTATAACTTTATTTTCAACTTCTACTAACCATTTGTCATATGATGGCACAACATTACTCAATGATGGATTTTCATCATCCTTCAAAACTGTATTCATCAAATGTTTTTCTTTTTAATCTCCCGTTGTGCATAAAATAAGTCAATTAGTTTATTTTCAAGGAAGTCATGCAATTTCTTTTCTTTGTATGAACAAATACATGTACAAATCTCTGCTTTCACTCCAAGTAGTTTGGTACATGATGCAACTTTTCTGGAGAATCAAGAAGAATTTTTTTTGTCTTAGTCACAATACTTTTAATTACTTTATCACGATAGTTGTATTTAAAATAAATGTAAGACTTCTCACTCTTCACAATTGCACTTCAAATTAAATGAAGTCCCTATTTTACTTTAACGGTACGTTTTTTCTATTTCCCATTAAGTTCTCAGAATGTGTATCCATTTGAAAATTACCATATATTGTGAAGTTCATTCAAAATAGGGACTTCATTCAAAACAGATAATAAGAAATACAAATGATAAAAAACAACAAATAAATAAAATAAATAAGCATAATGCAGAGAATTAAAAAAGGAGAGGGACCATAAACAATAAGAGTAGAGATGTTATAGTAGCTATGGTATTGCGGCAGTGTGTTGCAACAACAACCACGGCGCATTGACGAGATAGCAATGGGGGAAGTTTAGTGGCAAGGTTAGGTGTCTGATTGTGAGTGTTCCTACAACTTGCAGCTTGGTTTGTGAGGCTTGAGGTTGAGCAGTTATGCTTTATTTGGTTTATGTCTAAATAAATGACAAAATAGCCAATATGCTTAATTCTATATATTAGGTTTGTGAATTAAAATTTGTGAAGGTTTCTACAACTTGCAGCTTGGTTTGCTAGTCTTCAGGTTGAGCAGTTTTGCTTTATTTGGTTTATGTTTATGTAAATGACAAAATAGCCAGTATGTTTAATTTTATATATTAGGTTTATGAATTAAAATTTTTAAATGACCCTATTTTTTGAGGCCAAGTGTCCTCAAAATAGCACAAGTGTGCCTCACCCCCATAGCAGACATGAGATATGCACCTCCTTTTTTCTCAAATAATGCTGAGGCATGCCTTTAAATGTGCAAATTTAAATACTAGTTCTAAATTCTTAGTTGGCTCAAAGATATATGCCATTGAACTTTTTGCAAAAACTAGATTGTTAGGTTGTAAACATGTTGACATTTCCATTCACACTTATAACGTTGCAAATAAAGAAGAAATGTTAGATAATCTCTTTTTCATTTTTAGTTGTTGGTTGGAAAATTGATCTATTTTGTTGTCTCAAGATCTATTATTTCTTTATTATAAGGGTTTAAATTAACATATGCAAACTCCTAAATAGAAACATAAAGATGTTATTATACATATCTATAAAATATTAGTAAATCACAACTAAAAGAACTATCATTCACGAACAATGGATATCACAATATGGAAACTTTCTCTGATGTTGATTCTGCTAGATTAGTTGATGATAGAAAGTTTAAATCTTTGTATTAACTTTTTGTGATTGGCAACTTGGTCTCATGGAAGTATAAGAAACAAAAAATGGGCTAGAACAAGTTTTAAAGCATAATATGAATCCATGACACTATTTGTGAGATGATCGCTAAAATTCACTTGAAAGAAGTTGACTTTCCAATTGAAATACCCATAGTTTTGAATTTTGTGATCGCGCTGCTATGCACATTGCTAATAATTCCATGTTCTATTAAGAATAAATGCGTTGAGATTGATGATCACTTAATTTAGAGTGCACTGTTATCAAAGATTATTGTTATTCTTTATGTGTACTAGTCAGAACAATTATTTGATATATTTACATCTTTGAGTCCACAACAGTTTTCTAAGCTGCATAATAAACTGGAGCTCATTGATATATAGCATTATCTTCGTGGGGAGTGTTATTGATACCATTTTAAGGTTCCTAGAATGCTTAGGAAGGGGATTTAGTGGGGAAACGGTTGTGGAATGCATAATTCTTGCGATCAGAATCACGGTACTTTGGCGGGCGCTCCTGTGTCAGTTAATGTTGGAAAGTGCTAGACTGGAAAATTTTAATATTTTAATTGAGGATATTCTCCTTGTATTTGAGAATATTTTTTTTATTATTTTCCTTCCATTTTCATCATAAATATTGATATATAGGCACCCATAATCAATTGATAGTATATCACAGGAAATTCCTCATCTAAGTAGTGCTTTAGGCATTACAGAAAATACTTATATAAATTTTAGCTCTTTCTTTATTATTAGTTAATTTATTTATTTAGTTATAGACTAATTAAAGTATTTATATCATATTATAATTATGATGTTTTTATTACATATTTATTTCAGCTCATCTCATTTACCACTGCAGGTTTTTCATCACTTTAGATAATAAATTTAACATGATTTTAGTAAATAATAAATTTTTTTGCTCAATTGCTTAGCACAAGGCAAGACAATATTATATAATACAAGAGAACTGAAGCCAGCGGTGCTAAACAGACCTTTGATATCCATATATCCTAGAGAATTATATCTCAAGTTGCACAAAACTTTTATGAGGCGAGTTTGTGTACTTTTGAGATAATCATGGGTAAATATTGAGGATTGGTGTGTATTGAGGAGATGGATGACATTGCCTTCCCTCCAAATATCATCATTTGACGTTTTGATCCACTCGACTACAAATCAAATATGTCTGCCTACAATTTTTTCCAGCATATAAATGATAAACTTGATGCATCATTTTTCCATTGTTGTTTCAGCCTTGTGTCTTTTAGTAGATAGAGTAAGAATATCAACTTTGTATAGTTTGATATAAATAAATAAATAATATATATATATATATATATATATATAGGTAACAATTCACACTTCACATACACTGGAACCTATCGCGGTGACAACGACTGTCTCTCTTCTTACTGCGGTTCCAACATCAAATCAGATCGAGGATCACATGAGCCAGTCTTCAGATGAAGGATGAGAGGTTTACACTTTTCGACGGATGAAGAAGCCTGGGGGCTCTTTTCAACCTGGAAACTTAATGGATAATATTTTGGTAACTCTTGACAATGACACGATTCTTCAAAGCTTGTTATCTGGTTCTGCTCCTAAAACTAGAGGAAGAGGCAGAAATAAACAGGCTCGTCCCTAGCTCCTGTTTTCTGCATGTTTTAAATTTGTTTTTTAATTTTATTGAGTTTATCTGTACCTTTAGTTGGAGTTTTTATGTTCTTGTATCGTATGGGTAGGGTGTCTCTTTGGGCTCTTCTCATACAACCTTTATTTATCATTTTCTAATTCAATAAAATTAGCCCTTGGGCTCTTAATAATATATATATATATATATATATATATATTGTATGGTATAGTATTGTGTGTGTGACATTTTTTGCATTTTCTACAAGAATCCATCTTTTTTTTTTCCAACTAGCTGTTTATCTAATTGTTCTTATGATGATGACAGGGAATCAAATATTTGGCTATCACTTGGTGGCTTTCAGGAGAAAGGACCTGATGATGCTCACCAACATAATACACATGTTTTAGTGGATGATGCTGGGAACATTAGAAACACTTACCGAAAGATACATTTGTAAGGCATCATTTTACTACTTCTACACTCATTTTGTAACTCAATTAACCTTAGCTAGGAAGGCTGGCCTAGCCATTATCAAATTATAATGATTATGTTTGAGGCCACTAACACTTTTATCAACCGGAGTCATGATGTTTAACCTCAATAAATCTTACGTTGGATTTTGGTTTGATCATCCTATTGGCAAAGAGAGAATTTTCATGTAACCTGTGGTTTAAAATTTTGAAATGCATGACATGCCTCGTCGCTTTTTCACCATGAGGCTTGCACCTTGTGGCCTCACATGTGAGGATTCCCCCCCTCTCAAGATGTATGAGGCGCCTCATATCATTTAATAATTATTTTATTTTTTTAGAAAACCAATATAAATAAAGTATGTTGAGTAAAACCTCTATTTTTAGTTTATTCTCTCCCTCACCTACATGTCTCACACATGCTAAGCTCCTCTCGGGGGAATTTTTTCGCCATGAGATTTGTGACTATATTATCTTACTTTATTGTGTCTATGGCACTTATGAATTTGTTATGAGGATGTTAATTTATCACTTTTTACTTCATACTATGTTATTAGTATATTACTTTTTATTTGTGCAATATATTGATTTTGAGTCTTAGGCCTTGTCTTACTGATAGAAATTGCTTCAATAGTCCAGCATATAATTTTAAATCCTGATGTAAATTTAGCCAGCTTGCTTGAAATAATCTTATGTGAGGTTGGACTTGGAGTTGTAAATCAAATTCTTTTTGATCTTAAATATGTTTTATGTGTTTTCCGTAAAATGTACATCACAGTGTTGTTGCCTCTAAAATAAAATCCAATGTATTTAGGAGCAACAAGATTCTTGAAAATAAAAAAAAAAACATTGATTTTCAATTTTTTTTTCTTAATCTCATAAAATCTTGGAAAAAAATTTAGGTGGTTAAATTTATGTGGAATATCTCATTTGATTGTACTATGTTCAAGTGTCATTATTTCTTGTAATTAATGAAGCCTCAAAATTAGTAGGACCTGATGGTATCCGAATAGAAGTGTGGAAATATTTAAGAGAGATGAGAATTTCTTAGCTTTCTAAAGTTTTTAATATTATTTTTAAAACTAAAATGATGTCTGATAAGTGGAGAGTTTTTTGGTCCCCATTTTTATGAATAAATAGGACGCACAAGAGTACACAAATTATAGAGAAATTAAGTTAACGTGTCATACATTAAAATAATCGGAGATTAATTGAACATAGGTTAAGACTCGATACAAAGATTTCTCATAATCAATTTGAATTTATGCCAGACAATTCTACTATGGAACCTATACATTTTTTGAGATTTGATGGCGAAGTATAGAGAGAGTAAGGTGGATGTACATATGATTTTTATTGATTTAGAAAAGTTTACAATAAGGTTCCAAGAGAAGTTCTTTGGAGAGTTCTAGAAAGAAAAGTATTGATATGACTTTTATTCAAGTTATTAAATATATGCATACTAAAGTTGTTACTTTGTGTTTGAATAGGAGGATTGATCATGTATTTTTCTATTTTAGTTGGATTAGATCAGGGATTGGGTTTAAGCCCATATCTTTTTGCTTTAGTTATGGATGCTCTTATTGGACATTTACAGGAAGTTGTACCCCGGTGTATGCTTTTCGCTGATGAAATTCTTCTTGTGGATAAGACTAGATAAAGTGTTTAAGAAAATTTTGAATTATGGAGGTCTATTTTAGAGTCTAAAGGCCTTTGTTTGAGTATATCTAAACTAAATATAAGGAATATAATTTTAGTAATAGTAGTTGATAGAGTTGTAACAATGGTGACCAAATCATTAAATGGAATGAGCATTTTAGATAACTTGGGTCTATTGTTCAAAGTGATGGTGATATAGATGGGGTTGTTATTAATATAAGTTGGATGGTTGAAGTGGAGGAATGCATCATACCTATTATGTGATAGAAAAGTACTTCTTAGGCTTAACAGGAAAATTTTATAAGATGGTGGTAGGATATGCAGTGCTTTATGACGCAAAATGTTGGCAAATTAAAAAGTAGCATAAAACTAAGTTAAGTGTTGCTAAGATGAGAATGATTAGGTGGATGAGTGAAATTAAACTGAGAAACAAAATGCGAAACAAATATATCCATCAAAGGGTAGGTGTAGCTCTAGTGGTAGACAAGATTATATAGAGTCGTCTTAGATGGTTTAGTCACATTAAACTTCGACCATCGGATGATCCGGTTAGGAGAGATGTTCTAGATTTGACCTATGTTATGAAACGTAGAGGTAGGCCTAAAAACACCTTGGCATGTTGTATAAAAATTATCTTAATTTATAGAGTTAAGTGAAAATATGACACTTGTTATGGCACAATGGAGAAAAATGATCATCTAGCCGACCCCACTTAGTGTGATAAAGGCTTCTTGTTGTTGTTTTATATACTATATTATTGAACTAATTTTGAATTCAGGCTTCTATTCTCAAATCTTTATTTTTAAATGAAGCCCATCTAACTAATTTTGAATTCAGGCTTCTATTCTCAAATCTTTATATTAAATGAAGCCCATCTAACTGAACCTCGATATATAGTAAATTTGTTGTATATATTTTGACTAGCTTTTGCAAAGTTAATTTTTTTTAACCTGCTAACTGTTCTTACTCTTACCTCTTATTGCAAAGTATGTGTGCTTTGATTGTGTGAAGGGATAGAGCTTGTACTGCTGTCAACTATTTGTAACATTCACGAGTATATTTTGCATATAAATACAGATCTGACGCATTTATGCTCTGTGAATAAAATTCCCATCTCCTGTTGCTATGATCTATCGTTTCTAATCAATCTTATTTTTTTTTATTCATGTCACATACAATAAGCCCATTTCATTAAACGTCGACCATCTGATGATCCGATTAGGAGAGTAGATGTTTTAGATTCTACTTGTGTTAAAAAAGAAAGAGGTAGAACATAGGAAGACTTGGGCTTATTGTATAAAAAATGATCTTAATTTACTAGAACTAAATGAAAATAGGAATGGAGAAAAAAGATTCATGTAGCCGACCCCACGTAGTGGGATTAAGGCTTTGTTGTTGTTGTTGTATTCATGTCACATATAAATAACCAGAATATAACTCTTTCCTGCTATCTGCAGGTTTGATGTGGATGTTCCTGGCAATATGGTTTACAAGGAGGGTAGTTTTACAACAGCAGGTATACCATCATATACTGACAGATATAAACTGAACGGTGGTCTCTTTTGTTATCTATCCAATTTAATCCATCATTCAAATTGTCAATATGTGAACTATCTTCAGCAATATCAGCATAAAAATTTTCTGCCTAGTCATTGCATCAGCTTTTGTGTAATTTATACCGGAGTTAACCCAAAACCCAATATAGGGAAGCAAATATTATTACGCAAAAGCAAATAAAGTTACAATCAACGACACTTGAAATAGGAAAACACGACATAAACACAAAAACATTGTTAGGGCAAGGTGTGAAAGCAGCGGTTGCTGGGGAGGTAGGTATTGTAGGGCAATCCAGCATCGGCACAGCCGGCTAAGCAACGGATAAAGGACCTTGGAAGGGCGGAAACAGGCTGCACTGGGGCATTGTTTTAATCTCTCCATTATAATTCTTGTTACCCTGTTGTTTTTGAATGAGAGTAGGGATTATTAGTAATAGCATATGAAACTCTCATGCACTTGGTGAATACTTGACGACTTAATTGTTTGTGTACTGCAATATCTGAGTATATTACAGCTCACGATCACATACCTTCCTATTAGCTTTATATTTGATACTACTAGAGAAGGATAGCAGTTTTAAATTTCAAATTTACACATTATGATGGTTCTGAAGCTTAAGCACAGTGTTGCTTGTTATCGTAAAAAAAATGTTTTCAGGTAATGCGATTGTTGTGGAGGACAGTCCTGCTGGAAGATTAGGTCTCACAGTTTGCTATGATTTAAGGTTTCCAGAGTTATACCAACTGCTTCGTTTTGAGAATAATGCACAGGTTTCTTATATCATGTAAAGTTGAGATGATTTATAACTAAAAATCTCATCTTTATTGTTTATTTTTTTTCCCCTTTTGAGCAATCTTTTTTAGGTTTTGTTGGTGCCATCAGCTTTCACAAAGGTAACTGGTGCGGCTCACTGGGAAGTTCTTCTCCGTGCTCGGGCAATTGAGACACAGTGCTTTGTACGAATCAAGCCCTTTTATTCTTTGACTACTGTGATTTCTATGTTTCTTTCTCAGATCCATGTTCGTTAGTTTGAATTTATCTGGTATATTGACTGACCCCTTTCATTAGATTTCAAAATTGCAAACTTCTGGAACGCAAATCGGATTTAAAGCTTCATAAATATGCTATTAGGATCCTTCATTTTTGTTTGGTGACTTTGTGACTTATGTGTGTGAGAGAGAGAGAGAAAGAGAGAGAGAGAGAGAGAGAGGAGAGAGAATTTGGTTAAAGGTTGCGGGTTAAAATATTGCATGGAAGGTCCTATTTAATTCCCATAATTCTAAAATTTATAGGACTTTGAGGAGGCCATTATAAAACAGCTGAACCATTGTAAGGCAAACTGTTCTGTAATGATCTACCATTATCTTGTGGTCATTGATGGAAAGTTTAGATTGTTTGCATCTTAATGTTCAATGATTGCCTGATGCTTAACAACCTTGGAGGTTATTTAATTTAGCATATTTGTAGTGGTTGGCCTATTTTTCCAGCTGCTATTATCATTTTGCATGTCTAGTCATTTATCAGAGGAAGAGGGCTTTGTTCCTTGTAACAAATCATTGCAATGAGGAATAGATTAAACTATTCATTGATGGAAATCGCACTTTTCTTTGATGGAACACAGATTATTTCATTGATGCTGCATTTTAAGGTTTGTTTTTCAGACATTTTTATCGTTTGGCCGCTGTTTGCTTACAGGTTTATTGTCATGTGACCAACTGTATATCAATTATTTCTCACATTTGTTTCAGCTATTTCGTTAGTGAGGCATGATTTAAAATCTTTCTGAAGAAGGTTTCGTAGATTGTTATCATGCTGCATATTTTCATTTTGATCATTTAAAGACACCAGTCTAGAGCTTTAGAACGAAGATACAGTTCTAAAAAATTACAGCAATAATTGTGGGGATAATGTTCACTTTATGATGATTTTACATCAGGTCAGCTATTCTGATGATGATGATATATATATATATATATATATTATAATCGGCTATTAATCTAAATTCTCCTAGTTACTTGTTATGATGACCCCTAATAACAATTTAGTTTTTATTAGACTAAGGGAATCTAGTCTATGTTATTTATGATTGTTTGTTATAAATATGTTTAGGGTTATGCTTGAGATTGGATTTTGAGTCTTAGGGTTAGGGTTTGGGAGAGATTTTCTATCTAATTTCTGTGTGAAAATCCGTGTGAGTTCCTATCAAGTGGTATTTTCGGTACTCGGAAATAAATAAGGATCTGGTGTGCCCTAATTTCGATTTGAGAGCCAGAGTTTTGACGAAGAAGCAATCAAAGGAAAGGATCGCTGCTAACACGGAAGCAACAACAAAATCGTGGCGTACCGTATCCTTTTGCACTAATCGCGACACAATCACTATTAGAGCTAACCAGGAAGCAACAACGAAGGATCGTGACCTACAACTCATGTGTGGCGCTCCTTTACGGCCGTACCCCGCGATACAGTCGCGAATAGCGCTCACTAGGAAGAGGAA
The DNA here is from genome assembly GCA_002079205.1 of Phalaenopsis hybrid cultivar. Lineage (NCBI taxonomy): Eukaryota > Viridiplantae > Streptophyta > Magnoliopsida > Asparagales > Orchidaceae > Phalaenopsis > Phalaenopsis hybrid cultivar. The sequence continues at coordinate 81,030 of JXCR01135734.1, read as the reverse complement.
TCATGGCTTACGAAGACTCATCTTTATAAGGATAGGGGCATGCAAAGACCCAAAACTCCCAATCTTTCCCTTTCTCCCGCTCTGTTCTCGTGATACAGTCACGAGTAGAGCTAACTAAGAAGGCCACATAGGGATCACAACAAACAAACGACATGATTGCTTGTGTGATCAAAGTGTGATACAACTGCTATTCAAGCAGGGAAGGTACAATGGAATTATGGCCATAAAGTCATCCTCTGAGACCGAACTGCTTGATACAAACTTGATTTAACCTAGTTGAGAAGCCAATGACGGGATTGCGGCTATGACCTCCCTACACAATCATGATCCAGTTGATTCTGGAAGCGAAGAAGGGATACCAACTAACTGCCTCAAGGTACAATAACGAATCAAGTTAGTTGGGAAGCCAAGGATGAGATCGTGGCGTAAAATTATTCCACAATTGTAGAGAGTAGATGTTCTAGAGAAGAAATTAGATAAAAAAGTTGAGTCACATCCGATCGGAAATAGATGAGTGTTTCTCGTCTATGGAGTAGCTTTTCTCGTCTATGGATGAATAGTTTGAGCGGAGGTTCACGACCTGAAAATAAATGATGAAGAAGATCATGGAGTTTCATGCAAAGCCACCGTTGCTTGAGGTGGGATCGAGTGACAGCATCTTGAGCTGACGCGAGAGACAACAACTAGAAGGGTTCGCGAGACATCAGGACAACATTGTTGCTTAAGACAGATTTGGAGTTACGAGATTAGGCGACGGACTATAGAGCAGGCTTGAGTGGGATCCATCTAAAGGCATTTTGTTGCATCAGGGCAGTGTCACTATTTTAGGTGGATCTGAAGCCACAAGATTGAGCGTAGGAATCTGGAGCAGGATCGAGCAACAACACTTGCAAGGAATAGTGTGACCTGCGAACAAATGGAATGAACTAAAGCATGCGAGATTGAAGAAAGGAATCAAGAGTAGATTTGAGCGGTAGCATCTGAAGGGAATTGTACAACAATCTAGAGGTTTGAAATGTGCGATGAAAGGCAGAACGAAACAGCGTGCAATTCAGCGCTAGAGAAGATCACTTCAAAAAATTTGGCCCGGAACAAGGAACCATCAACGATAATCTTCAAGGCAAAAGGTGATTCAGGAGTAATGACGAAAATATGACAGATGGAGATGAGCAGAGGATTTTTGTGAGGGATTGTCTTGAACATTATAGAGTATTCGAGATGGTGACAAGATGGTGCATCGTGGTGACCCCAATTGGTGTAAGACGTTGACGTTGATGATTTTGTGAGGGCTATTTAGGACACAGGGCAGAGATTCTTGATCAAGTTGCATATCATGGAAGAGACACATGATACAGAGTTGACAGAGATTTTGGGGATCAATAAAGCTATTGAATGAGCTGTTTGGAGGCAATATTTTTCATGATTGGCTTGAAGTCAGGGTAACATTAGATTTGAATGTGGTCAACGAATGTGCATAAAACGACATTTTGAGACGATGAGGGTCACTGCCAGACGACCTAATCCATACAATGTCTTCTTTGAAGGGTTTGATGTTATGACGGTGCCTACGAACAATGTAGCCTTTATTAGCTTAAGGACAATTTAGTCATTTATCATTTATAATTGTTTAGCATAAATAGGGCTAATATGTTTAGGGTTAGGGTTATGCATGCTATTGGGTCTCGAGTCTTAGTGTTACGTTTAGGAGAGATTTACTAATTTCAAATTGTAGGATTTGGGAGAGATTGCCTTCCTCTCGAATTTTAGCTGCTTATCTTTGCACTCTTCTTGATTGTTTAATCTTCTTGTAATAAACTTTTAGTTGCCCTAATTTCTGTGTGAAAATCTGTGTCGGTTCCTATGATTACCTTAGATAGTTTGCAGTATTATGCGTAGAATAACATTTGAACGATGCTTATTATAACTTCTTTCTACCTTTAAAAGATCATTGTTGTTGCTCAAGCTGGAAAACACAATGAGAAGAGAGAGCTACAGTGATTCTCTTATCATTGACCCATGGGGAACTATTCTTGCACACCTTCCAAGTGAATGTTTTGTCTGTTCTTCTTTGATTTATTCAATGGAGGAAATTTAGGAATGCATGCATGACATTTATAAGAGGCAGTATTTTTCATGATTGGCTTGAAATCAGGGTAACATTAGATTTGAATGTGGTCAACAGATGTGCATAAAACGACATTTCGAGACGATGAGGGTCACTGCCAGACGACCTAATCCATACATTGTCTTCTTTGAAGGGTTTGATGTTATGACGGCGCCTACAAACAATGTAGCCTTTATTAGCTTAAGGATAATTTAGTCATTTATCATTTATAATTGTTTAGCATAAATAAGACTAATATGTTTAGGGTTAGTGTTACGCATGCTATTGGGTCTCGAGTCTTAGTGTTACTGTTTAGGAGAGATTTATTAATTCTCGAATTGTAGGATTTGGGAGAGATTGTCTTCCTCTCGAATTTTAGCTGCTTATCTTTGCACTCTTCTTGATTGTTTAATCTTCTTGAAATAAACTTTTAGTTGTCCTAATTTCTGTGTGAAAATGTGTCGGTTCCTATGATTACCTTAGATAGTTTGCAGTATTATGCGTAAAATAACATTTGAATGATGCTTTTTATAACTTCTTTCTACATTTAAAAACTCATTGTTGCTGCTCAAGCTAGAAAACACAATGAGAAGAGAGAAAGCTACGGTGATTCTCTTATCGTTGACCCATGGGGAACTATTCTTGCACGCCTTCCAGGTGAATGCTCTGTCCATTCTTCTTTGATCTATTCAATGGAGGAAATTTAGGAATGCATGTATGACATTTATAAGAGGCGGTATTTTTCATGATTGGCTTGAAATCAGGGTAACATTAGATTTGAATGTGGTCAACGAATGTGCATAAAACGACATTTCGAGACGATGAGGGTCGTTGCCAGACTACCTAATCCATACAATGTCTTCTTTGAAGGGTTTTATGTTATGACGGCGCCTACGAACAATGTAGCCTTTATTAGCTTAAGGACAATTTAGTCATTTATAATTTATAATTGTTTAGCATAAATAGGGCTAATATGTTTAGGGTTAGGGTTATGCATGCTATTAGGTTTCGAGTCTTAAGTGTTACTGTTTAGGAGAGATTTATTAATTCTCGAATTGTAGGATTTGGGAGAGATTGCCTTCCTCTCGAATTTTAGCTGCTTATCTTTGCACTCTTCTTGATTGTTTAATCTTCTTGTAATAAACTTTTAGTTGCCCTAATTTCTGTGTGAAAATCTGTGTCGCTTCCTATGATTACCTTAGATAGTTTGCAGTATTATGCGTATAATAACATTTGAACGATGCTTATTATAACTTCTTTTTACCTTTAAAAGATCATTGCTGCTGCTCAAGCTGGAAAACACAATGAGAAGAGAGAAAGCTACGGTGATTCTCTTATCATTGACCCATGGGGAACTATTCTTGCACGCCTTCCAGGTGAATGCTTTGTCCATTTTTCTTTGATTTATTCAATGGAGGAAATTTAGGAATGCTTGTATGACATTTGTAAGAGATGAAACATTTAAAATGCTTCCATTGTGAAGTTATTAGAATTACTTGTAACAGCATGTTGGCATATTGACTAAATTGATGTAGTCAGATGGAAACAATTCTTCGATTTTAATTGATCCAATATAATGCCAATTCGGAATCATAATATCTTCATTAATATTTTCCAGACTATATGGCATTATGATATTTTTATTTTTTTTCATTTATTCATTCATGTTGAGTGTTTTTTGATAAACTTTATAAATTATTTTTATACAACTTCTATCATATAATCTTTAGATTTCTTTTCTTTCCTTATAATCTTGTGACAGTAATTTTTTCAACTTGTTTAATGGTCACATTGTCTATTGTTTGTTGTACATATTTAAACCATTTAAGTTTATTTTCAACTGACTATTTTTTAATAGATTTTACTTGACCTTATTTTTTATCATAGTTGCTCTTTAATTTATCATTCTTAGCCTTGTCAAATCCATTTTAGCATCCTTATCTCTATCGTATTCGACTTAGATATCAATAATTTTTAACGACCTAACATTTGGGTCCATAAAATTATATTGACTAATTGCATTTTTATAAACTTTACCTTTCAGTCTCTGTAATACATCTTATCATAGGAGACTATTGAAATATTTCTCCGTTTTAACTCTCCCCATCTTTAACTTTGCAAGTTATATCCTCACATATATTTCTTCATTCTTCTTACATTATATATCTATGATATTTAAACCTATCATATTTGTAATGTCATACCCACTAGAATTATATATATCATATTTTTAGTCTCTATTCTATTAATTCTATGATTTTTTTTCTTTAAAACATTTCTTTTACTGTTCTATTTTTTTTTAATATACAATTTAGTGGATGTCTCACCAATGTCTAGCAAATTAAATCTGTTGTGCTACCCAATGCATGAACTTATGTCAATGTGGGGTTTTGAAAAGAGTTTGTGTAATATTCAAATAATGAGAGATTTTGTCTTTGTTATTTGCATCCATGACATTGAGTTTATAGAATGCAATCTAAAATTATTGGTCTCTTCCATCCTTTTTATTTAGCACCTCATTTCCTTTTAGGAAAAATAATTTCTACATAGCATTCTTCATGACAGGCATTTTGGCCCCAAAATCTGACTTCTTAGACAAAAAGGATTAGAATTGAATTATACTTCTACTATAGAAAATCAAATTGTTCGGTTATTGATCATTGTTTTTTAGCTGCTTATCCCTATTAAATTGATAACTTCTTTGAGGGAGGAGAATATCCAAGTGCGTATTTAATCACATTGTAGAGGAAACTTTATGGCATTTATATAATCTAAAAGCTCAAGGATGTGGGGAATAATGTATTCTGGATATTAACTAGTACTGCTGTGAATGATATCAAAGAATCTTATATGGTTGATGTCAAGAGAGATTACTGGATTTAATTCCACATGGGATGGTACGGTAATTTAGAAATATCAAGTGCTGGACTCATCTCTACTTAGGATTTTATATATCAGGTGGGAGTTTATGAGTGGTTGTCATTATTATATGTTCAATTTTTGTAATCTGATCCTTCATATTACAAGAATTATCAGTAACTCGTGATTGGGAAACTACGATCAGTTGTAGAACCTGTAGGAAGAGAGGTGGTGAAATAAAAAGATTAAGGGGTGGCAAATATTTAAGTTTAGGATTTTCTATTTCTTAAAAAAATTTTGAAACTATTATAAATATCGTTATTAAATTAAATATAATTAGTTTTAAACAATTATTAAGCATTTAAATTTAGAAGGAAAAATTTTCAGGGTATTATATGATATATTAAAGAGTTTAATAAAAATTTAGGGTTGGCGCGTGCCTCCCCCAACCACCCTTTCGTTTCACCGCTAACTATGGTACACTCAATGAGTACAGCTAGCTGATGGAAATATATCTGTGCGCTTATTCTTAGACCAACTTATGAATTTCCTGAAGTAAATGCTGCATTTGAGAGCCTTCTAATGTATAATTCAAGTTATAATAATGGTTTCCTTGCAGATCGTTTATCCACTGGGATTGCCATAGCCGACATCGATCTCTCGCAAGTCGATGCCATAAGAACTAGAATGCCAATTGCTACAGTAAGAGGGCTTTTATCAAGATTTTTAGTTTTTACTGTTCGCTCGATCTAAGTTCAGTTCTAATCTTCTACTTTCACAGCATCGGAAATTCAGTATCACCTGGAAGTCCCCGTCTCTTTGAATGTTTATGAGGTCAGATGAATCATGCAATCCATGAATGATGGATGATCACTGGCGGCAGAACTTCTGTGAAAAAAAAAGGTTGGAAAAATTTGGAAATTTCTTGTTTAAAAAAATATGAACGTAAAATAATCCTTGCTGGGTATTATAAGTTATAATGATTTGCTCTATGGAGACTCGTTTTAATTATGTCTTGTGCTGTGGGTTCATGATATTTTAGTCATGACTAGGGAAAAAATTTGTGTACACATGACGTACACAGCGCTGCGTACATAATGGAGGTTATATGGTCATTATATCGACATTATATTCGTGTTATATCTCTTTTAACCTCCATGTAACATCTATATAACCTACCTGTAACATACCTGAACTACAAATAAGTTCTGCATTTTTTTTTTACATATTTGTAAATTACATGTAGGTTGCATGGAAGTTATATGAGGGTTACAAGGGATATAATGTGAATATAATGCCGATATAACACTTATATTATCTTCATTATGTACGCTGCGCTGCGTACTTCTTATGTACGATTATGTACGCAGCGCTGCGTAATCTTACGTACGCAATTTTTTTTCCATTACTAGGCAAGTTATTTGAAGAATTTTATGTTTTTTTTAGTACTTTTAAATATGGGGGATACAGATGAACCTGTTGTAAATTGAAATAGCTTGCAAACAAATTCTTTAAATGGTGCTTTACCACAATTTTCTGCATGATATGTTTCATGTGATTTTGTCGAAATCGTAGTTTTTGTATTTCTATCATCTCGTATCTTATTGACTTAGACCGCATGCTTTTAGCCAAATTTTGAAGTGGAAGTATTGTTGCACCAACTATATGAAACAAGTTTGGGCTGCTCATTTTATTTTTATTTTGTTATGTATTATCATCATTAGTATTCTTATAATTATGATTATCATAATTATTATGCTGATGACTATAATATTAATAACAATAACAATAATAATAATAATAATAATAACAATAATAATAGTTATTATTATAATAAGAATAATAATTATGAGCAATCATATTTACTATAATAGCATTCTAATTGAATTTGTAGTTTAGTTCGTTATTTTAGTAATCACACTTGCATTATGTTAAAAGTTACAATTCAAATGAATAATTTCAAGATGTTATTAAATACATTAGTTTGAAAGTGTATCACTATAATATTAATGCTAGAGTTGCATAACAAGCTTTACTGGTAGTATAAGAACACCTTATAACTTGGGCCTGCAAAAGTCATTATATTGACTAATTTATCTTTATTTGAACCAGAATAAAACAATATCATGTGCGAAATGTAAGAAATATGGTTTTTTTTACAAAATAAAATAGAAAATAAAAAAAATACACTAAAATATATTTTTTAAAAGAATGAAATAAAATTTGATCCAAAAAAAACTCAAAAAAAGATATGAGCTATCGTCAATCTCCAGGAAATGTTAGTATTGTTATATTTTTCCATTAGTTCCTTCAGCATATGTAAATAGGTAAAGCTCCAGCACATGTTTAATTCTTTCCAAAATTGACGATGAGTCAATTATATGAGATTACACACTCACACTGAGATAAACTCATCAAAACTTCAATATAAAAATTGAAATATTTGAGCTCAAATTTGGCACATTTCAACATACCATGACAAGACATGCATGTCTAACTAGCTATACATAGATATATATAGATATCACGAATATCTTGGTCATAATGTTCATAATAGCCACAACTCGGTCTTGATTAATATCATCGTCTTCAAAAACAATCAATACCAGTTCATACTTAAAGATTAAAATTAATTCAACATCCACCATTTAAAAAAAGATACTAATGATGCCCAATTAAAACTATCATAAACAAATTTTACAAACTATAACCACATACAGTGAAATAATTTCAAAATCCTACCTCTGCATGGGCTGTGTTGCGAGGTGGAAAATCTACTGGCACACTTTCTTCCAGTATGCTGGATCTGACTTTGTGAGAATAAATAGTAGAAGCAATTTTGTACGAATACCAGTTCTCAATTTTTAAGGCCTGCCTGTTAATCAGATATAAAGATTAAAGATTCAGATTGAATGTGAGCAAAATCAGCTAAATATCGAGGTTCTCTGGATTGATCATCCTGGCTGAGTTCTGAATCAATTCCTTCCTAACATCAACCTGTACCATAACAAATTAATGTCAGTTGATAACTGTATTTATCAAGAGTTCAAAAGAAAGGGAATTTTTGTGTATTTACACATCTCGTATACTTAAACTTTCATATTTACATACATAGTGCTTTGGCGCTTCAAATCTATGGATGAAAATATGTATTTCACTTTTAAAAAGTGTGTAAATATGAAAGTTTAGGGGTGAAATATGTAAATACAAGAATTGTGTGCTAAAAGAGAGATTTGAAGGAAGATGTGCGCATGTAGCTTCTAACCCGAGTGCCCATAAGAGAAGCGAAAACCACACTGGCTTCTGCAGCATCATCCACCACTATCTTCTTTAAAACCCTTGCATCAGGATTCATGGTTGTTTCCCACAGTTGTGCAGGCATCATCTCCCCCAAGCCTATTTAAGGGACAGTAAAGATACTTTAACTCCAACCTCAATGGCAGGTAGTCTGTTAGCCAAGTATTTTATGCGTTCAAATCAAACCGTTTTATTTACAAGTTAGAAGATTTACATACATACCACTCAGTTTTTATTTATTTACATGTCTAACACGTAAGTAACCTTCAATTTTTACATACATACCACCTACTTAAGCAAGAAAAGGTGTATTCCACTGCTTAGAAGTTAAAATGGTGATATGTTTGCTGCGATATGAATGGTTTGAGAGGTATAAAATGTAAAAAACAAAAGTTAGGTGTTAATATGTAAATATGTAGGAATTAGTTGGCATGGTACATTAGAACTTCTAGACAACCATATGCTTAATGCTTTGGGAGACATAGGATTCAGTTGCTTCTCATACCATAGTCAAAGATCTTTCAACCCCATAAAGTTATGGCAGCTCCGCTGCTTTCAACGTGCATGTAGAAGCTTTGAAAAATGAGATCGAAGCTCTCCCAACACTAAGAAACTTATGCGGGCGTAAAGGACCTGCGGGAACCATCCGTTATTCCGTCATCTGGACGGAGCTGGTTCAGACTTGAGAGGGCGAGTGATACTCTGATCGTATCTCCTCTCGAGGTGGTGATTCTTCTCAAAGGGTAGAATGGTGCTCTGATTGTATCTCACTCCAGATGTGGTATTTATCCTTTCCTCGACTCTCCACATCCCTCCCATTTTGCTATGATGCATTCCTCCTCACTGCCGCCACCCAAAACATCACTCATTTTTTGTTTTCCTTCAGATTTGCTCTAACCCTTCCTCTTTGCTGCCATTGATGTTACAGCTCTCTACCTTCGTTGTCGCTGCTGTCCAGCCCTTCCTCTTTGCTACCGCCACCATTTCAGCCCTCCATCCTTGCTACCATCACCCAAGGGAATCCTCCTAAGTTATGGTATGTTCATCCATTTATAGCAAATTTTCACGTCACGATGAAAATATAATGAAGTCGGATTTGCTATAATGCTTAGATCAGAGTTGCCCAGAATAAGACACTAAGGGATTGTTTGGGATTAATTTTATATTGTCTTTTTTGCTTTTGAACAAAAAAACAAAGAGAAAAATAGTATTTGTTGATCTATTTTTTGTTTTATTTCTTAATTTATTTTTAAATGAAACATGGTTGTTTTTAAAATACCCAAAACACAAAAAAGTGTTTTTATCTATTTCGAAAACAATTTTTTTCGCACTCCCCTCTATCTTGCGCAACAGTGGCTTCTCCTTCGGTCTACCGCTTGGCATGAGGGAGCGGAGCGTGCCAAGAGGGAGCCACACAAGCGGGAGAGTGGCGAGAGGGGAAGGAAATCTGGCAAGGGTCACCGACGACATGAAGGAGCGGGACGGCATTGTTTCGAGGCAGACAAGAGAAGGGCCAAGGTTTCAGTCGTGAAAGCGGGGGAGAGGTTAGGGCATTGTGACCGAGAGAAGTAGGTGCTCGAGGAACTTCTAGTCGCCAGATGGAGAACCGTCGATGGTGTCGTTGCTGGCAGCAGGGAAATCTAGCATGTAGAAGGATCCTAGGTGGGGTTTCGGGCAAAATTGAGAGGCACCGATTGTGAGATTAAGGTCTGTGCAATCCTCCTGTAGCGTGAGAGAAAGAGGGATTTTATCTCTTCTTTTTTTTAGGTGGCATCTATGTAAATGTCAATTATGTTTAACTAATTTATTAAAAAGTATAATATTTTCTTGAGAAAAAAATAAAAAATACCCAACCGGACATGTTTTATATTTTTTGTTTTTAAAAACAGATAAATCATAACAGTAACAAATGAGTTTTTTAAAATAAAAGGTAAAAAAAAAACAGACTAAAAACAAAAACAAAAATAGAAAATAAAAAACAGAAAGTTATCCCAAACAAGACGTCAATCAATCATAATGGTCTAATTTTCTGTTTTCGATATAAAGATATATTGGGGACAGAATGAATTACATCGTAGAAAATAGAATCATGCATGCAAAAGTATGAAAAGATATGTATTTCTGTAAAATGATACATTAGATTGTAACGAATTGAGTCATGCAAACAACAGTATGCAAAGATCATGACGAATTTCTCACCTTTAAACCTCTGGATATGGTACGTAGCATTTGAAGGAAAAGAACTCTGAACTTTTTTGAGGTCAGCTTCATCATAGCAGTAGTGTACTTGCTTACCACGCTCAACCTAGAATTCATTAACTAAATTAAAACTTATAAATACTTCTAAAAAACAGAATAGATTGAACAATGCTGGAAGGCAGACCTTGTAGAGCGGTGGAACACCTACATATATGCAACCCTCATCAAATAATGCTTTCTGTACCAAAGGATTTTTATCACCAAGGAGAAATTAACCAAAAACATGAAATTTAACATATGTAAAAAATAAATAAGTTTGTAGCATTTAGTACCTGATACCTAAAGAAGAAAGTGAGAAGAAGAGTTCTTATGTGAGCACCATCCACATCAGCATCAGTTAGAATGATGATCTTATGATACCTCAAAGATTCCTTTTTAAAATCCTCCCCCTGAAATTAGATAAAGGAAAAGTTTCAACAAATGCAAGAAAGCCATCAAAATCTTCCTTGTTAAAGAATGAAACCTTCACTCCAAGTCCAAGTCCGAGTATGAGATTTTGAATTTCTTCATTTTTGTACATGGCTGCTTCATCCTTCCTTTCAATATTCAAAATTTTACCCCTCAAGGGCAAAATAGCCTGTACAAAACGTTTTAGCCAAGGTTAAATATTTTCAGTAAAAACACAAATAGAAAATTGCATTATGCATATGTTGGTCCCCAAAATCGCAATATATATAGAACATGCTTGTTCAAAACCAAACAAGCAATGTCAGAGCACTAGTTTGGCAACTAGCTTAATAAAACATGTTGGCAACATCATAAAATGTAAATTTTTTTCTCAACTATCACTTTTATGATTACATGAATTATGATAAAAACAAAAAATGTATGACATGCAAGTAAATTGAACAAACACCTAGCAAGATTCGCCATTGGATCAACACTAACTCGGGCAGAATTGCAACACATGACACTTTAGAAGAAATAAAGCATTCCCATTTCCACTATATGCTATAGCTCAATCAAATATATTAATAGAGTTGGTCCGTCAAAGTTACAGCAATAAAACTTAAAAATTAATCAAGATATTATGTTAAGTAGGTCAATAATGAGGTAAAAATCATGAATCCATCACCAGCACATTTCTATAGTAGCCCAACAATCCCTAGAAAACGACAATTTGTTTCTGTCATGCAGTTAATTCTAAATTTCAGAATTAAAAACTGAATTTCATGCTTGTTTCTTCCCTGGATAGCTTTTTCTCCACCTATTTATATGCAACATCTCATCTAGGTTAATACGCAAAATAATTAATAATAATAAGGCAAACTCATTTTTTCTTCTACTCTCTTCATATTCTAATTATCACGATAGAATCAAAGAAATTAGGATTCTTACATACGTCTTTTGAATGAAAATTTTGAAATTTAGACATTTCAACATGATAATCCACAATCAATTTAAGCCCAAAATTTATATCTTGAAAATCAAAGACGCTAAAGAAACTTTGAAATTATCTAAGAAAGTTATGCCTTATATCAAGAGATTATCCAAAAAAGTTATGTGCCAATATACCTCAACAAAATGAGGACGTTCAAAGTAAAAATAGAAAGTTCTTAGATGTGTTTAGATCGCTAAAATCTTCTACAACTATTCCTGAATATCTTCGGAGAGAAGTTCTAACAATTACACATCACATTAATAGAATGCTCTCAAGAGTACTTTAATTTCGAACCCTTCACTTCATTTCCCAAAAACAAAATTATAGCTTATCTTCCTTAAAAAAACATTTTGTGATCGGGTTTCATTTACATTCATTATTAGCACTAGAGCAAATTAGGATCAAACCTATCAAAACTATCATTATCAAATACTCCCTAATTCAAAAAGAGAACAATCACTTTTTCTATTATCATGACCCGGTCCGGGGCTTGGAGTTACAGAACGAACAGTCGGATGGTAGAAATCAATTCTTTGTTATTCTAATTCTATTACTAAAAATATAATATTTAAATAATACACGAAAGAGCAACTAAAAAAAACAATTAAAATTAACAAGTAAAAAATTTAACATTTCTTATTGTTCTTGTCTTCTGAATATATTTGCTCCACTTCTATTTATTTTATTCAAATGTTTAAAACCTAGAAATAATATGAAAATAACATAATGACTTATCTAAAAATAAGCTAGGAGTAATCTCACTACAAAACTGCAGTAATCCAAGGAAAAGACTACAATATGTATACGTGTCCATAAAAAATAGTATAACATGTTTGATCTTTCACATTTATTTATAAGCCATCTGATTAAGATTTATAAGCAATCTGACAAATGTTTATAAATAATTTGATATATGTTTATAAGCAATAATATATGTTAATAAATGCATCAATTGCATTTTCTAAAAAAACAAAAATTAATATTCTATATGCATTTATATTTACTTTTATTTTACACTTTACAAACACATCTGTCTCTGTGATGGTCACCGTCAACAAACCTATCAAACTCTTGGTCGATATTACCCCATTGGCATAGCGGTTAGCAATCTACACATCACAATCGCCTAAGGTGGAAAGACCCTTACCTGCCCCTGAGCAATATTATATCATCGACACAGCGGTTAGTGAATTATAACAATTGTCTAAGGTGGTAGAAAAACTCTACGTGCACTGGCGTCTATTACCTATACCATTAGAGGGTAAAATCCTCATCTGAACATGCACATACAAGTTTTTATATATAAACTAACTTATTAATATACATATATTATTTTGCGACATCTTTGTGCAATCTACTAACATTCATACTCTGTTGTGCAACTAACTATTCATCATGCATATCTTTCATATCAATCAAATATCTCTTAAATCATGTATATCTTACATGTTTATCTTACATAAAATATCTATCTAAATATCATTCATATCATGCATATCTTTCATGCATGCATATCTTTTATAACTTCACAGTCATACATAACTTTTCTATCTAAAGAATCTACTGCAATCTAAATCTAACTAAACTAAAATATACATATAAATCAGCACACATTTTCAAATAACACCTCGGTTGTCATGCTAAACTCTAAATCTTCGATATCTAGCTAGATGTTGTGGTGACTTTTAAGTTGAGTTTAATAACCTATAAAAAATAATTATTAAAATTTTAGGATCTAAACAATTTCTATTAATCGAATAAATTTTCTTAGCCTAGGATTAATTTAACTGAATTTTAACGGATTTGACCTACGACTAACTTCTGCAAGCTTGACTCAAACTTGCCGCCTCACGTAACCAACCTGAAATCTTAAACGAATTAGAAATTCATAATATATTAGTTCATTAGATAATATAGCTTAAAAGATCAATGATTTTCCAAAACATACATTAAATGGTTTTCTGGGCGACCAATCCTTCTTCAAAACTGCTAAATTTACTTTTTATCAACTCCAATCACACTTCCCCTACACTGATATCGTGCTACCCTTATGAAAGATCGCAACTTTTGATGCTTTTGGCATAATCTGCGCCTTCAACGGCTACCATAAAGGAAAAAGGGATGAAAAACAAGTCAAATATCAAAATGGAAACATGCGGAAATGAAAGTCTCAAATATTACTAAAATCGGTTTTGCACTTACCGATTTCACCGCATAGCCTGAAAATGTCGTCTGTAGCTCTGTGTGGGTCGCTCTCTTCATTGTTTCTCGCAGCTGCTACAGCAGCCTGATTGCGAGAACTCCCCAGGTGCAAGAAATCAAGCGTAGGGAGAGGTGGAATCGAGAGAGAGGAGAAGAAATACGGAGAGGGGTGTAGGTCTTGGCTTACCAGATGCCGCTCACTCCTTCAGGTCGCGCCTGCGGGCTTGCTCAATCGCAGGTCCTCACAGGAGCTTCTGCTGAGTGAACCCGAGAGCCATGAAGGAAAATTAGGAGGGGAAGGAGATTTTGAGGGCTATGAACTCATTCGATCGCACGAAAAAAGATAAAAGAGGCATAAGTGCATGGGCTACAGTGTTGAGGATTAGGGAAATAATTAATATTAATTAAATTAATTAAACGTATAACTTGAACATTTTATATCTCCCAAACCATTCATAATTTACATACAGTGCTTTATATGAAACTGATGAATTTTTCATGTAGAATTTTATAAAATTGTTTTGATTGAAATCCGATGGATGCGAAAATTAGATATAATTTAAGCACCAATATTTTTATCAAATTTCTCAGAAATTGGTTCTTACAATCTCTCTTTATAAAACTGTCCTTGAAATTCATGAACTATGTATCAACTATGAAGATAAAACAAAAGTGATTACAAAAATTTGTTTCTTGTGAAGTAGTAACTAAAACATATGTGATAAATCATACATCTGTTAAAACCAACATAACACCCAAAAGACAAATCATCCATCAAACTATGTATCAACATCAGTGGCAACAAACTCCTCTGATTAAGAGTCAAGGAATAAAGTGTTGGGCAAATGTTCTGTCTTAGTTGCTCCTTACGATCCACAGTATCAGCTTCTGTCATCCTCTGTCGACCACTTCTAGAAATAGATCATTCTTGAAAATTCCTTTAAGATGGATCCCTTCCTAAGTGAAAATATGAGCGGATCTCTGAAAAGCAATAGAGAAATTTCTCTTCTGATGTCCCTGCATAAGTAACACACCTTAAACTCAAGTAAACATTCACCATAATGTTGATTTCCACACTTAACACGAGGTTGTACAGTGCGACTGCCAACCTACCTAAAAGCTCTACCGGTGTAAGACTTCATCTTCTTCCAACTAGACCTTATGGATGAATTGTTGGTGTCACTTCTTCCAAACTCTTCCTCTTGTGCAACTCTCTACGCTTCTGAGTTTGCTGGAAATCAATCTCCACCCGCCTAGGTCTCTCCACTAGCGTTGAATAGTTTTCAATCCCAAGTGGCACTAGTGGTTGCCTGATCGAATCTTTCAGTTCGGAAAAAAATCTGTGGCATTTCTCTTCTGCATTTAGAATAAGCTAGTGTGCATATCTCAATAGCGTAGTAAAGTTCACTTCGTATTGCATAACTAATTGATCTCCTTGCACCAACCTCATAAATTTATCTTGCATTTGTCTTCTAGTCGAGAGTGATACAAACCATTCTTTGAAGGTTTTCACAAGTCATCCCACTGTACCAAGTGGTTGTGGTCCTACTTCCAAACTTCTCCTACATCTGATCTTGCCACCATCCCTCAGCTTCTCCCTCAAAAGCAAAAGTGACTCGGGTAACTCTCCTCTCCGGTGGACAAGATATATAATTTATGGTTTTCTCAACTCTCAACAACCAATTTTTTGCTTCCATTGGCTCCCCTACTTCAGAAAACAAAGGTGGTCTCATATCTTGAAAAAACTTCAAATACTTATCCAATGGTGGTCGTCCACTGGTATTATCTTAAGGTTGAGAATTCTTAATCAACTGAGTCAACATTCATCATATCAGAGAAAGCACCAACACTAATTGTGACATTATGGGGCACAACAGATTCTACATTCTCACCTCCGACTTCTTCCTCAAAAACATCCATAATTCTAAAAAAACAATCATATAAGTTAATTAGACTTAAACAAAATGTTTAATTTCTATTAGTTATAACTTGATTCAATTATCTTATTGGCTCTTTCATTATACTTCATGTTATTTAATCTAAACATATGCTTTGATTTAAACATTTGCTCTGATATCACTTTTTTCACGACCCGGTCCGGAGCTTGGAGTTAACCAAGACAAGAAAGGTCGGATGGTGAAAATCAATTCTTTGTAATTCTAATTCTATTATTAATACTTTAATATTTAAATAATACATGAAATAAGCACTAAAGAAAGCAATTAAAATTAATAAATAAAAATTATACATTTTTTTTGTGGTTCTCATCTTCTGTATACATTTACTCTTCTTCTAATCATCTTATTCAAATGTTTAAAATTAGAAATAATATAAAAACAACATAATGAGTTATCTAAAGATAACTAAAGAGTAATCACACCATTAAACTACAGTAATCCAAGAAAAAGACTACAATGTTATAAGCAATCTGATATATGTTTATAAACAATCTGACATATATTTATAAGCAATCTGATATATGTTTATAAGCAATATGATATATGTTAATACATGTATCAATGACATTTTCTAAATGAATGAACAATAATATTTTATATGCATTTATCTTAACTTTATTTTTACTTCATATTTTACATGCATATCTATCTTGGTGAGGATCACCATCAGCAAACAAAACATGTCATTGGTCGGTGTTGCCCCATTGGCTCCCGCCAGCACACCGGTTAGTGATCTACACATCGTACGTGTATCGGGTAAAAAAACCCTTACATGTCACTAGTTGATATTATCTCGTCGGCAAAGCGATTAGTAATATAAACATTACAATTTTTTAGGGAGATAAGCTTTATTCTACTCGCCCCTGGCTGATATTATCACGTCGGCACAACCGTTAGTGAACTATCACAATTGTTTGAGTTGGTAGAAAAACTCTACGCAAGCGGGTATCTAATGGTCCCCTATATATACTATTATGAGGTGAAATTCTCCTCTGAACATGCACATGTAAGCCTTCATATATAAATCATTACATTCTTTATACATCGATTATTTTGAGACATCTCTATGCAGTTTACTAACATGCATACTCAGTTGTGCAACTATCATTATACATATCTTTCATATCATTTATATATCAATCTCATGCATATCTTTTATATCATACATAACTTACATGTCTATCAAAATATCATTTATCTCATGCATATATTTCATGCACACACATCTTTTATAATCTTTCAGTCATACATAAGATAACAATATGAAGAATCTACTGCAATATAAATCTAACAGAACTAAAACATATATTTTGAAATAAGGACGATTACTGAAATTAAAAAATGTAATTTCTCACCTTAGCTGTCAAGCTAAACACTTAATCTTTGAGATCTAGCTGGAAGTTGAGGTGATTTTTAAGTTCAGATGAATAGCCTATAAAATATAATATTTAAATTTTTAATATTTAAATAATTTCTATTAATCGAATTAATTTTCTTAGCTTGAGATTAATTTACCTGAATTTTAATTAATCAACCTACAACGATCTTTTGCACGCTTGACTTGAACCCGTCGCCTCACGTAAACAACCTACCTAAAATCTTAAGCGAATTAGGAATTCAAAATACATTAGTTCATTCGGTAATTTAGCTTAAAAGATCATTGATTTGCCAAAACATACCTTAAACGACTTTCTCGACGACCAAACCTTCTCCAAAGCTGCCAATTTTACTTTTTATCACCTCCAACCGCACTTCCCTTATGTTGATATTGTGCTAGAACCCTTATGGAAGCACGCAAACGATTTTCTTCGCTTACACAATCGACGCCTCTGACAACTACCGGAAAGAAAAAGGCATGGAAAACAATGTAAAACTCAAAAATGGAAATAACGAGGAAGTGAAAGTCTCACATATTGCTAAAAAATCCGTTTCGCACTTACCGATTTCACCTCGGAGACCAAAAATGTTGTATGTGGCTATGTGCGGGTGCTCGATTCGATGCTACCCGTGGCTGCTATAGCTGCTTGATTGTGGGAACTCCCAATTTGCGGGATATCGAGAGGAGGGAGAGGGAGAATTGGGAGAGATGAGAAGAAATAGAGAGGGGAGTAGGTCTTGGCTTACCAGGTGCCGCTGCTCGAGTCTACGGGTTTACTGTGATCGGAGCCCCTCACAGGAACTTCTGCCGAGTGAACCCAAGTGTCGAGGAGAAAGAAAATTGGGAGGGGGAGGAGATTTAGAAAGCTATGGAACTCATTCGATCGCAGGAAAGGAATAAAAAAAGAGTAAGTCGGTAGGCTAAAGTGCAGGGAATTAGAAAAATAATAAAGATTAATTAAATTAATTAAACTTATAACTTCAACATTTTACATCTCCCAAACTATTCATAATTTACATACAGTACTTTGCATAGAATTGATTGATTTTTCGTGTAGAATTTTATAAAATTGTTTTAAATGAAATCCAATAAGTGCGAAAAATGGGTTAAAATTTAAGTCGCTAAAAATTTTATCAAATTACTCATAAATTGGTTATTAAACATATTCCCCAATCATTAAAAAATATATAATTCTATAGATCTAACCTTCCTTGAACAACAAGCTTATTACTCCAGGAGGAAAGTTCAAGAACAAGAATTTCTAACTTGGAACAATTTGATCATTCACCATTATTTCTCATAAAACCCATGGATAATGAAAATTTATAAATGCCACTCATTCAACTTATTAAAACCTCATAAGAAACACAAATTCCCTCATCACCTCATCAATAAACCCAACCTACGTAAAACATATACCAGGAAAAAATAAAAAATTAAAAAAAAAACCAAAAAATGGAGCGAAGAATTAATCAAGAACCCAAACCTGATTCATGGATTAATAATTACAAAATTGTGAATATAAATTCATTGACAATGATATTGATCTTTGTTATTCTATTGTCTTCTAAAACGAAGAAATTATACACCAAACGCCCAATCCAAAATTTTATAACTTATAAAGAGCTTTAATTGAAGTTCATGCATTTGTTACTATTTTAATAAAATACAAATTCCAATTAATATTCATGATCTCTCAAAATCCTTGAGTGGAAGAAGGTTCTAGTGAAGGAAATCCAAGCCATAAAAACATGAGAGGTATCTAAATTTAATAAGGAAAACAACAAGTCAGAAGCAAATGTATTCGTAGAGTTAAATATAAAACAACTGAAAATTTGGATAAATTTAAAGGTTGAATTATTGCAGAAAATATACACTTAATCATATAGTATTGACTATCAAAGAACTTTTTCTCTCGAATTTTCAAATTCAACACTATTCAAGCTTTGCTCTCTTGAGACAAATTGGGACAAGCATCTACATCAACTTGGCATAAACAATGTTTTTTTTTAATATGAGCCTTGAGATAAAAGCATTCAAGGAGATCCCATGCTGATTGAAAATCAAAGAAATGTCAAATTGTACGCAGAATAAGAAAAACTCTATAAAGCCTCAAACAATTCCTCGTGTCTGGTTCGATAGATTATCCAAAAGCATAAGATGTGTGGATATGCTCAATGTCAAAAGGATAACACTCTCTTTATCAAATTCTCACTTAAATGAGAAAAGGGAATCCAATTGTGTTTATAATCTTAACTCATTTAGACATGTAATATTGTCACAATCTAACCCAGAGCTTGGATTTAAGCAAAACGAATACAGATGATTGGATGATGGGAACTAAGTTTTTTATATTTATTCTCTATAAATAATATTTTACAAATGAAAGAGTCACCAAAGAAAATTAAATTAAGACAGTATAATTAAATTTACCTCATTAAAGGTTGTTCGTGCCTTCTATAAATAGTATTTATTCTATTGTTAATCTTGAAATCGATTAAAATAATCCGAAAAATTAGTTTTAAATAACTGTGAGTTAAACAAATTCAATGATAATCACACTCTTAAGCTATAGTAATATAAGGGAAAAGAAAGCAATATACGTGTGTGTGTGTGTGTGTGTGTGTGTGTGTGTGTGTGTGTGTGTGTTGCTAGTTTTTTCCCCTCTGGTATAGGGTTCGATTCCCCCCGAGTGTAGGATGTGGTACTCGAATTTTTAGGTGCATGAGGGATGGCCAAGGCTCACATAATAGTCTCCGACCTTTTCTTTTTTAAAAAAAATTATATATATATATTACTTTTATTATTAAATCACTTTAATAAACAATATTAAAGCTTAACTTTCTCGATCGAGCCCTAACCCATGCGAGAATCTCCTGCACGTGACTCCATCTCCTTCCTATGCAAAAGGGCTCGTTCATTTTCTTTTAACTAAATGCCACAAGCCGCTCATTGTTTACTCTACCCTCATACGTCACGAGAGCTTTTGCTTCGTCTCCCTCCTAGTCGACGTCGAGGTTCAATCCAGCAATGCAACCCTCGATGTCATCGTTCAACTCATAAGTAAGTTCCTGCCTCCCTTCTACGACAATTTATAGGGCGAACTCGCCTAATTGGCTTCCGACCACCTTGCTTCTTTACCCCTCTATTTGGTTTCACGACTCATTGCTTCTTGTCTGATTCTTCGTTTCCTCTCCCCTGGGTAACCGAAACGAGACGTCACTTATATACGAGGCATTGAACTCAATATCATATGATTGGACACAGAGCACGTAACCAATTGACCAAGCAAAATAAGCATAGCTATATTAAAAGAATTTTTACAAGAAAATTTAAGCTAAAGGACAAAAAAATCTAAAATACTTTATAGTATAGAAATTGCATAATCAGAATAAGTTATTTTTATTTCACAAATGAAATATATGATTGATCTACTTGACCTCTATATTAAAAAAAATTTACAAAAAAATTTAAGCTAAAAAATAGAATATAAAATATTTTCTAGTAAATTAGTTGCACAATCAAAATAAGGTATTATTATTTAACAAAGACAGGTATCAAAGCCATGTAGAGAAACACGTCTATGTCCCTTTCTGGTTCCCTATTAATGTTGCAAGCCATTATATGATTAACCCGACTAAAGGCCATGTGAAAATTGTTAACTAAATTCTAATTTACTTCAAAATGACACCGAGAAAAAGGTTGTTATATAAAAAATCATATGATAAGAGCATTGAAATTTTCATAAATGATGATTAGGCTGGAGATTCATCGAACCGAAGATCCACCTCTAGTCACTATACTTATGTATAAGAAAACTTGGTTCTATGGAAAAATAGTAAACAATTTATGCTCTCAAGAGTCAATGTTAAAACTGACTACAAAGGGCTGAGATATTTGATAATGTGGTTGAAAAGATCATTAAAAGAACTAAACCATTAAGTGAATAAAATGTTTAAAAGTGTATTGTGACAATTAAGTTGTCATAAGTATTCCAATAAATTATATCCTCTATGATAGGATTAAGCGCATTGAAATAACCTAATATTTTATCACAAAAAAAAATGAGATGAGTAACTGACGCGGGAACTACTGGGGTCCGCCCTTTCCGCGGTCCCGCAACAGTGCCACGTTACAGCACTGAGAACTAGAAGCAGAAGATGGATCACACAAACAACATTGAATCTAACCGAGCGGCTCCCTTCCAATTTCTTTCCAATATTCAACATGTTTCCTTTAATTTTTTTTTTTCCTTTATAATACTTGTTTTTATGTGTTATATTACGGTTTGGACTCCGGAGGACAAGCCAGCGTTCCCTTTCTCCTTTTTAGGGTTGTATCCAAAAGTAGGTGCTTCGATTGTAGCTCGCCTGAGGTAGTGATTTATTTCCAAAGGATTGAGTGGTGCTCTGGCTGTAGCTCATTCCAACGAGGATATTTATCTCTGACTTTTCCATTCTCCACATTCCTTGCTTCACTGCCACTGCTGCTCCTGGCCTTCACTTAGCAGTCATGGTTGTCCTTGCCCTGCACCTTCGCTGTCGAAGCCCCTCAATTTTTCATGGTGTTGTTTACCACTTTCCAGCCACCCTCCATTGCTGAAGCTGACCCCGAACAGCCTTCCAGTTGCTGTTTTCTGCATTTCCAACCGCCGAAAATGCCTTCCCACGCTCCTCTTCATTGTCATTGCAGTTGCAATCCTTCATCTTTTGTTGCTTCTACCTAAAAATCCCTCGTCTTAATGTTTTACTGCTATCCGACCATCCTACATTGCTACCATGGCCCCGAACAGCACTTTCCCTGCTATTTACATGCTGTCCAGCCCCAGCCCTTGCTGCCACCACCCAGGACAGTCCGCCATCTCGCTGTTCCGGTTTTTCTAACCTCCACTTTGCTGCCGTCAATTTTTCATGGTGTTGTTTATCACTTTCCAGCTGCCCTTTATTGCTGAAGCTGACCCCGAACAGCCTTCCAGTTGCTGTTTTCTGCATTTCCAACCGCCGAAAATGCCTTCCCACCCTCCTCTTCATTGTTATTGCAGTTCCAATCCTTCATCTTTTGTTGCCTCTATTTAAAAATCCCTCATCTTGCTGTTTTACTGCTATCCGACCATCCTACATTGCTACCGCAGCCCCGAACAGCACTTTCCCTTCTATTTACCCGCTGTCCAGCCCCTGCCCATGCTGCCACCACCCAGGACAGTCCGCCATCACGCTGTTCCAGTTTTTCTAACCTTTGCTGCCGTCAATTTTTCATGGTGTTGTTTATCACTTTCCAGCTGCCCTCCATTGCTGAAGCTGACCCCGAACAGCCTTCCAGTTGCTGTTCTCTGCATTTCCAACCGCATTTCCAACCGCCGAAAATGCCTTCCCTTCATCCTCGTCATTGTCATCGCAGTTCCAGTCCTTCATCTTTTGTTGGTTCCACCCAAAAGTCCCTCATCTTGCTGTTTTACTGCTATCCGACCATCCTACATTGCTACCGCAGCCCCGAACAGCACTTTCCCTGCTATTTACCCGCTGTCCAGCCCCTGCCCATGCTGCCACCACCCAGGACAGTCCGCCATCACGCTGTTCCAGTTTTTCTAACCTTTGCTGCCGTCAATTTTTCATGGTGTTGTTTATCACTTTCCAGCTGCCCTCCATTGCTGAAGCTGACCCCGAACAGCCTTCCAGTTGCTGTTTTCTGCATTTCCAACCGCCGAAAATGCCTTCCCTTCCTCCTCGTCATTGTCATCGCAGTTCCAGTCCTTCATTTTTGTTGCCTCCACCCAAAAGTCCCTCATCTTGTTGTTTTACTGCTATCCGACCATCCTACATTGCTACCGCAGCCCCGAACAGCACTTTCCCTGCTATTTACCCGCTGTCCAGCCCCTGCCCTTGCTGCCACCACCCAGGACACTCCACCGTCTCGCTGTTCCGGTTTTTCTAACCTCCGCTTTGCTGCCACCACCACCCTCTTAGTGCCGCTCCATCTAGCTTTCCAACCGCCCTTCTGCTGCCTCTTTGAAGTTCCAAACGCTTGTCAATCACCACTACCATGCCGGGAACCACCTTAGCTAGTGTTGCGAGTCGTGTTTTTGTTATTTCCTATTTCAACGTGTCAGTGTCGTGTTTGTGGTCATTTTCCCTTCAAATGTGTTGGTAACTGCCTATTGATAATATTTGTTTGCTAACTCAGGTATTAGTAACCCAACTAGATTATGTTTCAACAAACTCTCAAATTATATATATTCTAGATTTACTTAGAATGAGGTTTGATAAACTAATCAACAAGTCGGATATGATCAATATATATAATCCATCTTAAGGTGTCTTAAGGTGGAGTGTTGAAATAATCATGAATAATCCATGTAAGACAAACTAACAATCTGTAAATAATAGCATCCCCTTATTTTAATGTAATTAACTATGAAATCAATTATTTATTTTATTAATTCATATTTTCTACCTTTTTATATTCACTCTCATTTTATTTTGTATAAAAAATATGTGGAATTCAATCAGATAATCTCCCATTTTTTACTTTTCTCCTTTCTCGTTCTTACTCTCAAGAGTAAGAAATGGCAAAACGAGCCATGAATTGATTATTAGCATTTCAAATCATTGTATAAACATATTCAACTAGGTAATGACGATTAAAACTTGTTCAAATCTTTCTAAAACGTGACGATTAAATATAATCAAATATATCTGCAAATTACTGCTAGTAACTGTTAAAAAGAACAGGTGCTCTTCACCTGAAATCTTCTATCCCGACCTTGCTTTGCACTGCCACCAGCTGAATCGCCTTCAACTATGAAGATCTCTAGAAACATGATGAATAAAACTGATGAGCGGAAGATCAAACCTAAATTAAGCCGAAGAAGAATAGCGAAAAATGGAAGCAATAACTTTTCATTTGCGTCACTTTTTCAACATGCACCTCAAACTGATGAAAGAACAAAAGCATAGTGCTGACAAGTAATATATAGACAGGATAAATGATATGCAAAAAAGCTGCAAACAAACTAATGCATTGGCATATAAAAAATATGTTAACAGAAGTAAACCTACCAGATTCCTCAGGATTTGTACAGGAACAATCTGCCAGCTTCCCTGGAAGAGAAGAAGACCTCAAAATACTTTTCGTTCTCACCAACTCTCTTGCTCGTTTGGCTGCCATAGCAGCCTACATATGTAATAAGAAAATTTTTAAGCATATTTCATGGAATAGGTTCAACTAATAGCCATATCTAAATGAATCTATTGATGATGTAAGAAAAAAATGCTGAAAACCATCATCGAAATGACTTTTCATATTCAGCAAAAACAAAAGACTAGTCTACACTAATATGATTGAATTTGAGAATACCGAATGGAGCAGAAAAAATACTACCTTTAGAGCATTAAGAGATTTTGTCAAAATTGAATCCAGTACATCTGGATGCAGCTCCAAATACTCAGTCAGATGCTCCTGAACACATTGCTCAACAATTTTACGCACTTCTGGATTTCCCAACCTTGTCTGCCAAAATAACAAGGAAAAACGTATCAAGAAAGCAGTTCCTCGTGCCTTATCTAAAGCATAGACAAAAAAGCTAAAAGTAAATGTGGCCAAATATTGAACAAATAATTGGAATGAGATTGAAAATCACCTTTGTCTGTCCTTCAAATTCTGGGCTTGGAACTTTCACAGAGATGATGCAAGATAATCCTTCTCTCACATGCTCACCACTTAAGCTTATATCCTTATCCTGCACATATTTCTGTTAAGAAATGTAGCAGCAGAAAACATACAATGGACAGTTTGGTATATATTAAAAATGAATATTATGATGAAGAAATCAAACTCATATTAAAAAGCAAAATTTTCTGTGTTATAACCCATGAACAAGACCAAGTAGAACTGAACCAGCTGAACTCCCTCAAAGGGCTGAGAAACATTGATCAATTTTGATCAATGCCATCTCCAACGAGATCAATGAGGGAAATTCAAAATCTCCCATATCAATCCTACAAAGGAAAGACAGGCCTGAACAACCATGCCATCCACTTTGAGTTAGCCATCTTCCTACTTAATATCAAAAAGACACTAATGTGTAGTCTGTGATATCTCATCACCTTTAAGAATTCACCACTCCGGGTTGTTTCCTCACCTCCCTTTCAGAAGCATTCCTCATTCGGATAATTTCAAGAGGTAATTTATCACACAATTTACAGGTGCCAAAAGTCCTCCAAGGAACCCCTATGCCTTGCTAAAACTAAGCAAGTGAAGAGCAAAATTTCATTATCAGATTCTAGTGAGAATGCTAAAGCGAAGGTATTGAAGCCTACTATAGCAGAAGCGGCGCTCAACCAAAGTTTGGAGGGACTTTTTTTTGGTATGCACTCAACCTGCAAAAGGCTAATATCTTGGTTGAGTTGCTCAAAGCCTCTAACTCATCAATAACCATATTAATAGAAAAATGTATAACTGCATAAAAGCCACTACAAGTAGACCCAATTCAAGTTGACTGCAAAACTTCCATCCAGCAAGAAACTTCTAATGGACTGAATTAAGCGAAGAAATCAATGGTCAGTCATGATGCCTCACTTCCACCATCAATAATAATAACCTCACCGCCAATGGCCCCAACCACAAGATTATCACCGAAAGAGGAAAAAATTGAGAGGAACTTTGAGCCAACAAAGAGGAAAAGTCACATCCATTGCTTCATCGACACTCAATAATCACACCATTAGCATGTCACTTTTTTATTTCTCTAGTGAGCACAAGGAGACTTAAGGGAATAATAGCGCATTTGATTACATGGGGGGAAGGCAACCACCCAAACTCATCATAACTCCATCTTAGTCGATGCCCTGGAGACCTGCAATGAAATTTTCAAAGCTAAATCCAAAGATACACAGGAGACAGCCAATTAGGACTAAATTATTTCTCCAAGAAAAGGAAGCTAATTGCACCTGATCAATTATAAAACGATAGCAAATCAACATATTCAAGAGCTATTCGCAGTTAAGACTATCATAAAGCACTTGTTACTCGGTCTATTTGTCACGACTCGGTTGGGGGGGGCTTGAAATGAACCAAGATGGGTACGGATGGTCGATCGGTGAAAATTAAATTTTTATATATTCATGTTTTATAACTAACATTTAACAAATGAAAAACTCACTAAAGAAAGTAAATTAAATCAATACTTATAAATTTAACTCATTTCTGATTGTCTGTGTCTTTCATAAATATTCCTTCTTGCACTTCTTTTAATCCATTAACTAAAACATAAAATGTTAAGTTAAAATAAATGTGAGGTAATCATAGCCAGCAAATACTTATACTCCTAAAATATAGTTACACGATGAAAAGAAGACAATATGCATATTAATTAAACTTTATGCACATAAATCTAAGAGTATGTGAAAGATTGTACTATCTAATATGATTATTCAATGTAATTCTAAACATTCACTATTTCTCATTGCATCGTTTACATATCAATATATTTTTAATCTATGATATCGGAACTAGTTGGGGTGTGCGTAATACAAAAAAAGTAAACTTTTATTAATGTAAAAAATATTGATAGAACATGACTCAAATAAAAGAGAAATACAATAATGGATGAATCCCTAGCTAGAGCTATAGGAAGAGATTCAAAGGCGGCAGCGACATTGGCGGGGTGAGAGGTCATTGGGTAGGTAGGAGATTGTGTGTTGTTGGTTGTAGGTNATTGAAAAGATCATTAAAAGAACTAAACCATTAAGTGAATAAAATGTTTAAAAGTGTATTGTGACAATTAAGCTGTCATAAGTATTCCAATAAATTATATCCTCTGTGATAGGATTAAGCACATTGAGATAACCTAATATTTTATCACAAAAAAAAAAATTTTGAGATGAGTAACTGACGCGGGAACTATTGGGGACCTCCCTTTTCGCGGACCCGCAACAGTGCCACGTTACAGCACTGAGAACTAGAAGCAGGAGATGGATCACACAAATAGCACTGAATCTAACCGAGCTGCTCCCTTCCAATTTCTTTCCAATATTCAACATGTTTCCTTTAATCTTTTTTTCCTTTATAATACTTGTTTTTATATGTGTTATATTACGGTTTGGACTCGGGAGTTTTGGCATATACTTTCTTTCAGGACAAGCCAGTGTTCCCTTTCTCTTTTTTAGGGTTGTATCCAAAAGTAGGTGCTTCGATTGTAGCTCGCCTGAGGTAGTGATTTATTTCCAAAGGATTGAGTGGTGCTCTGGCCGTAGCTCATTCCAACGAGGATATTTATCTTTGACTTTTCTATTCTCCACATTCCTTGCTTCACTGCCACTGCTGTTCCAGGCCTTCACTTAGCTGTCATGGTTGTCCCTGCCCTCCACCTTCGCTGTCGAAGCCCCTCAATCTTTCATGGTGTTGTTTACCACTTCCCAGCCACCCTCCATTGCTGAAGCTGACCCCGAACAGCCTTCCAGTTGCTGTTTTCTGCATTTCCAACCGCCGAAAATGCCTTCCCACCCTCCTCTTCATTGTTATTGCAGTTCCAATCCTTCATCTTTTGTTGCCTCTATTTAAAAATCCCTCATCTTGCTGTTTTACTGCTATCCGACCATCCTACATTGCTACCGCAGCCCCGAACAGCACTTTCCCTTCTATTTACCCGCTGTCCAGCCCCTGCCCATGCTGCCACCACCCAGGACAGTCCGCCATCACGCTGTTCCAGTTTTTCTAACCTTTGCTGCCGTCAATTTTTCATGGTGTTGTTTATCACTTTCCAGCTGCCCTCCATTGCTGAAGCTGACCCCGAACAGCCTTCCAGTTGCTGTTCTCTGCATTTCCAACCGCATTTCCAACCGCCGAAAATGCCTTCCCTTCATCCTCGTCATTGTCATCGCAGTTCCAGTCCTTCATCTTTTGTTGGTTCCACCCAAAAGTCCCTCATCTTGCTGTTTTACTGCTATCCGACCATCCTACATTGCTACCGCAGCCCCGAACAGCACTTTCCCTGCTATTTACCCGCTGTCCAGCCCCTGCCCTTGCTGCCACCACCCAGGACACTCCACCGTCTCGCTGTTCCGGTTTTTCTAACCTCCGCTTTGCTGCCACCACGACCCTCTTAGTGCCACTCCATCTAGCTTTCCAACCGCCCTTCTGCTGCCTCTTTGAAGTTCCAAATACTTGTCGATCACCACTACCATAGTGCCACTCCATCTAGCTTTCCAACCACCCTTCTGCTGCCTCTTTGAAGTTCCAAACGCTTGTCGATCACCACTACCATACCGAGAACCACCCTAGCTAGTGTTGCGAGTCGTGTTATTGTTATTTCCTATTTCAAAGTGTCAGTGTCGTGTTTGTTGTAATTTTTCCTTCAAATGTGTTGGTTGTAACTGCCTATTGATAATATTTGTTTGCTAATTGGTGTTAGGGTTAACTCAAGTATTAGTAACCCAACTAGATTATGTTTCAACAAACTCTCAAATTATATATATTCTAGATTTACTTAGAATGAGGTTTCATAAACTAATCAACAAGTCGGAAATGATCAATATATAGAATCCATCTTGAGGTGTCTTAAGGTGGAGTGTTGAAATAATCATGAATAATCCACGTAAGACAAACTAACAATCAGTAAATAATAGCATCCCCTTATTTTTATGTAATTAACTATGAAATCAATTATTTATTTCATTAATTCATATTTTCTACCTTTTTACATTCACTCTCATTTTATTTTGTATAAAAAATATGTGGAATTCAATCAGATAATCTCCCATTTTTTACTTTTCTCCTTTCTCGTTCTTACTCTCAAGAGTAAGAAATGGCAAAACAAGCCATGAATTGATAATTAGCATTTCAAATCATTGTATAAACATATTCAACGAGGTAATGACGATTAAAACTTGTTCAAATCTTTCTAAAACGTGACGATTAAATATAATCAAATATATCTGCAAATTACTGCTAGTAACTGTTAAAAAGAACAGGTGCTCTTCACCTGAAATCTTCTATCCCGACCTTGCTTTGCACTGCCACCAGCTGAATCGCCTTCAACTATGAAGATCTCTAGAAACATGATGAATAAAACTGATGAGCGGAAGATCAAACCTAAATTAAGCCGAAGAAGAATAGCGAAAAATGGAAGCAATAACTTTTCATTTGCGTCACTTTTTCAACATGCACCTCAAACTGATGAAAGAACAAAAGCATAGTGCTGACAAGTAATATATAGACAGGATAAATGATATGCAAAAAAGCTGCAAACAAACTAATGCATTGGCATATAAAAAATATGTTAACAGAAGTAAACCTACCAGATTCCTCAGGATTTGTAGAGGAACAATCTGCCAGCTTCCCTGGAAGAGAAGAAGACCTCAAAATACTTTTCGTTCTCACCAACTCTCTTGCTCGTTTGGCTGCCATAGCAGCCTACATATGTAATAAGAAAATTTTTAAGCATATTTCATGGAATAGGTTCAACTAATAGCCATATCTAAATGAATCTATTGATGATGTAAGAAAAAAATGCTGAAAACCATCATCGAAATGACTTTTCATATTCAGCAAAAACAAAAGACTAGTCTACACTAATATGATTGAATTTGAGAATACCGAATGGAGCAGAAAAAATACTACCTTTAGAGCATTAAGAGATTTTGTCAAAATTGAATCCAGTACATCTGGATGCAGCTCCAAATACTCAGTCAGATGCTCCTGAACACATTGCTCAACAATTTTACGCACTTCTGGATTTCCCAACCTTGTCTGCCAAAATAACAAGGAAAAACGTATCAAGAAAGCAGTTCCTCGTGCCTTATCTAAAGCATAGACAAAAAAGCTAAAAGTAAATGTGGCCAAATATTGAACAAATAATTGGAATGAGATTGAAAATCACCTTTGTCTGTCCTTCAAATTCTGGGCTTGGAACTTTCACAGAGATGATGCAAGATAATCCTTCTCTCACATGCTCACCACTTAAGCTTATATCCTTATCCTGCACATATTTCTGTTAAGAAATGTAGCAGCAGAAAACATACAATGGACAGTTTGGTATATATTAAAAATGAATATTATGATGAAGAAATCAAACTCATATTAAAAAGCAAAATTTTCTGTGTTATAACCCATGAACAAGACCAAGTAGAACTGAACCAGCTGAACTCCCTCAAAGGGCTGAGAAACATTGATCAATTTTGATTAATGCCATCTCCAACGAGATCACTGAGGGAAATTCAAAATCTCTCATATCAATCCTACAAAGGAAAGACAGGCTTGAACAACCATGCCATCCACTTTGAGTTAGCCATCTTCCTACTTGATATCAAAAAGACACTAATGTGTAGTTTGTGATATCTCATCACCTTAAAGAATTCACCACTCCGGGTTGTTTCCTCACCTCCCTTTCAGAAGCATTCCTCATTCGCATAATTTCAAGAGGTAATTCATCACACAATTTACAGGTGCCAAAAGACCTCCAAGGAACCCCTATGCCTTGCTAAAACTAAGCAAGTGAAGAGCAAAATTTCATTATCAGATTCTAGTGAGAATGCTAAAGCGAAGGTATTGAAGCCTACTATAGCAAAAGCGGCGCTCAACCAAAGTTTGGAGGGACCTTTTTTTGGTATGCACTCAACCTGCAAAAGACTAATATCTTGGTTGAGTTGCTCAAGGCCTCTAACTCATCAATAACCATATTAATAGAAAAATGTATAATTGCATAAAAGCCACTACAAGTAGACCCAATTTAAGTTGACTGCAAAACTTCCATCCAGCAAGAAACTTCTAATGGGCTGAATTAAGCGAAGAAATCAAAGGTCAGTCATGATGCCTCACTTCCACCATCAATAATAATAACCTCAACGCCAATGGCCCCAACCACAAGATTATCACCGAAAGAGGAAAAAATTGAGAGGAACTTTGAGCCAATAAAGAGGAAAAGTCACATCCATTGCTTCATCGACACTCAATAATCACACCATTAGCATGACACTTTTTTATTTCTCTAGTGAGCACGAGGAGACTAAGGGAATAATAGCGCATTTGATTACATGGGGGGAAGGCAACCACCCAAACTCATCATAACTCCATCTTAGTCGATGCCCTGGAGACCTGCAATGAAATTTTCAAAGCTAAATCCAAAGATACACAGGAGACAGCCAATTAGGACTAAATTATTTCTCCAAGAAAAGGAAGCTAATTGCACCTGATCAATTATAAAACGATAGCAAATCAACTTATTCAAGAGCTATTCGCACTTAAGACTATCATAAAGCACTTGTTACTCGGTCTATTTGTCACGACTCGGTCGGGGGGGCTTGAAATGAACCAAGATGGGTACGGATGGTCGGACGGTGAAAATTAAATTTTTATATATTCATGTTTTATAACTAACATTTAACAAATGAAAAACTCACTAAAGAAAGTAAACTAAATCAATACTTATAAATTTAACTCATTTCTGATTGTCTGTGTTTTCCATAAATATTCCTTCTTGCACTTCTTTTAATCCATTAACTAAAACATAAAATGTTAAGTTAAAAAAAATATGAGGTAATCATAGCCAGCAAATACTCATACTCCTAAAATATAGTTACACGATGAAAAAGAAGACAATATGCATATTAATTAAACTTTATGTACATAAATCTAAGAGTATGTGAAAGATTGTACTATCTAATATGATCATTCAATGTAATTCTAAACATTCACTATTTCTCATTGCATCGTTTACATATCAATATATTTTTAATCTATGATATCGGAACTAGTTGGGGTGTGCGTAATACAAAAAAAGTAAACTTTTATTAATGTAAAAAATATTAATAGAACACGACTCAAATAAACGAGAAATACAATAATAGACGAATCCCTAGCTAGAGCTATAGGAAGAGATTCAAAGGCGGCAGCGACATTGGCGGGAGATTGTGTGTTGTTGGTTGTAGGTGGATGGCGAGATTGTAGAGGAAGTAGGGATGGTGATAGAGTGGTGGAGGAAAATGGGAGAGAGGGGGGGGGGGGGG
>JXCR01135734.1:32915-48578 GCA_002079205.1 Phalaenopsis hybrid cultivar | reverse complement strand
GGGGGGGGGGGGGGGGGGGGGTGCGTAGACAGTTAGGGTTGTTGTAGGGAAAAGGGGTCGGTGAGTAGTAGTGAATGAGTTCAAGTTTAAAACACCACCTCATAGCAGGATACAACCAAAGCATCACATGTCGTTGGTTACACATCAAACAAGAGGATAGAGACTCCACACAGGAGATTAGAAAAAAACACTAGTAGAACTGCCTCCACTACTACTTCTACACAAGAGTAAATGGGTGAAAAATACAAGAAGAATCGAAAACACTCTTCCCAGAAAAGATCTGGTGTGAATAGCTCAACAGGATCGCGAGAATTCGCGATCCCTCCCCCGGTCTTGGGTTCTCGAGATCGTTTGTCCCCACTCTGCTCTGCTTCGTGTAATTTTATGGAGCTTCGGCCCCCACAATTTCAAAGCGCCCCTCTTAAGACCGCTGCTCTGCACCCGAATTCAAGCGTCGTTCCAAGTGCTTGCGTCAGTCACCCAGTGTTGGGGAAGCTTCAACCTCGGTTGTCGAAGCTCCAAACTCTTCAAAGTATGGTGTTAAGTCGACAACGTTGAAAATGACTGAAATGTTGTAGCACCCAGGCAGGTCAATCTTATAAGCGTAGTCAATCAAATTCTGAAGTACTCTGAATGGTCTATCTGCTCTCGGCTTAAGCTTCTCGAATGATCATATGGGAAATCTCTCATTTTTCAACTGAATCCATACGAGATTGCCTTCCTGAAATGTTACTTTTTTCCTAGATTTATTTGTTTGTGCATGGTATTTTTTATTCTACTTAGTAATTTCCTTGTCAACGTCTTTGTGGAGCTTCTGGATCGTGAAATTGTTTGTGACATCCTTACTGATTTCTGAAGATGGCAGGAGCGATACCATTTCAAATGGCGTGAGCGGATTGTGCTCGTACNGGGGGGGGGTAGACAGTTAGGGTAGTTGTAAGGAAAAGGGGGCGGTGAGTAGTAGTGAAGGAGCTCAAGTTTAAAACACCACCTCGGAGCAGGATACAACCAAAGTATCACATGTCGTCGGTTACAGAACAAACAAAAGGATAGAGACTCCACACAGGAGATTAGAAAACAACACTAGTAGAACTGCCTCCACTACTACTTCTACACAAGAGTAAATGGGTGAAAAATACAAGAAGAATCGAAAACACTCTTCCCAGAAAAGATCTGGTGTGAATAGCTCAACAGAATCGCGAGAATTCGTGATCCCTCCCCCGGTCGTGGGTTCTCGATATCGTTTGTCCCCACTCTGCTCCGCTTCGTGTAGTTTTATGGAGCTTCGGCCCCCACGATTTCAAAGTGCCCCTCTTCAGACCGCTGCTCTGCACCCGAATTCAAGCGTCGTTCCAAGTGCTCGCGTCAGTCACCCAGTGTTGGGGAAGCTTCAACCTCGGTTGTCGAAGCTCCAAGCTCTTCAAAGTATGGTGTTAAGTCGACGACGTTGAACATGATTGAAATGTTGTAGCACCCAGGCAGGTCAATCTTATAAACGTAGTCAATCAAATTCTGAAGTACTCTGAATGGTCTATCTACTCTCGGCTTAAGCTTCTCGAATGATCCTATGGGAAATCTCTCATTTTTCAACTGAATCCATACAAGGTCGCTTTCCTAAAATGTTACTTTCTTCCTAGATTTATTTGTTTGTGCTTGGTATATTTTATTTTGCTTAGTAATTTCCTTGTCAACCTCTTTGTGGAACT
The DNA here is from genome assembly GCA_002079205.1 of Phalaenopsis hybrid cultivar. NCBI lineage: Eukaryota > Viridiplantae > Streptophyta > Magnoliopsida > Asparagales > Orchidaceae > Phalaenopsis > Phalaenopsis hybrid cultivar. Next base: position 46,872 of record JXCR01135734.1, on the reverse strand, counting down.
TCTGGATTGTGAAATTGTTTGTGACATCCTTACTGATTTTTGAAGATGGCAGGAGCGATACCATTTCAAATGGCGTGAGCGGATTGTGCTCGTCCACAATCCTGAAGGGAGTTTGTCATGTAGTTTGGTTGATAGATCGGTTATAGGCGAACTCAACTTGGGCTAGAATGAGATATCACCGTTTTATGTTTTTTTTCCCAGAAAACACCTCAGGAGATTATTGAGGCTCCGGTTTACTACCTATGTCTGTCCATCTGTTTGTGGATGTGTTGTCAAGTTGAATTGGAGTTTAGTGTCGAGCTTTCCCCATAAAATCCTCCAGAATTGGCTAAGGAATTTGACATCTTTGTCTGAGGTGATGGTCTTGGGAATCCCATGCATCCTTACAATCTCCTTGAAATATAGGTCGACAATATGAGAGGCGTCTAGTGTCCGGTGAAATGGTACAAAGTGGGTCATCTTGGAGAATCCGTCTAATACAACCATTACAGAATCTTTGTTCCTTTGAGTCCTTGAAAGTCCTAACACGAAATTCATGCTGACATTCATCCACAGTGTCTCTGTTACTGGAAGTGGTGTGTAAAATTCAGCGTTTTGAGCGCTTATTTTGGCAAAATGACAAATCATGCATTGCTTAATAGGTGGTTCTACATCTCCTGTTAATTTTGACCCAAAAAAAAAGTGCTCTTATGAGGGCGAGGGTTTTGTCTCTGACAAAATGTCTTGCTAGTCCTCCATTGTGGTCTTCCTCAATAATTGCCTCTTAGTAAACATCGGAGAATGCACAACTGACTCTGGTGGAATATGTATTCATTTGTGAGGCAGTATTGCCCTGTTGGCTTCTCCTGACATTGCTCCCATATGTGTTTGAAATCATCATTTGTTTCATATAGATCCTTTATGACCTCGAAGCCCACAACTCGAGCTTGCATGGATGTAATCAATAAGTGTCGACGACTCAGTGCACCTGCTACTCGGTTCTAGCTTCCCTCTTAGTGTTTTAGTACAAACTAAAATGACGCCAGAAATTCCACTCAAGTGTCGTGTCGTTCCTTTAGTTTGTTCTGGCTATTAAGGAATTTTAGGGTCTCGTGATCTGTAAATAGTATAAACTTATTTGTCAATGAGTAATGACTCCAGTGTTCCAGAGAACTTACTATGGTGTGCAACTCTTTGTCGTAAGTTGAGTATTTCCTCCTGGACTCGTTCAATTTCTCACTGAAAAACACGATGATGTGTTCCCCTTGGCTTAGTACTGCTCTGATCCCTACGCCAGAGGCATCACATTCTACCTCGAAAATTTGGTTGAAGTTAGGTAGTGCTGGCATTGGAGCCTGAATTACCTTTTCTTTCAATGCGTCAAAACTTTCTTGGGCTGCTACTGTCAAAGTAAACTCATTTCCTATTAGAAGTTCAGTCAGAGGAGAGTTGATAGTACTAAAGTTTCTAATAAATCTTCGATATAAGGATGTCAACCACAAGAATTGCCTCAGCTCGGTGAATGATTGTAGTACGACCAATATGATAATGGCATCTATCTTTATGGGATCCATCTGAATGCATGCACTAGACATGATGTAACCCAGACAGCATGCATGACTTATCATAAGGTGACATTTCTTCGGATGGCCATATAGTTGCTCGACTCGCAGTACCTCAAAAATCGCCTCTAGGTAATGTAAGTGACCGGTTGTATATCAGAATGTTATCAAAATAGACGACAATCTTTCCAATGTGAGGTTGGAATATATGGTTCATTAATCTCATTAAAGTGTTAGGCACGTTCAACAAACCGAAAGGCCTAATGGTCCACTCATCTCTCGGCCTCATCCGTATCTGGTGATAGCCGTTGCGCAAGTCTATCTTGGAAAAGATAGTGGCTCCATGTAGTTAGTTTGACAAATCATTCATGCGGAGTATAGGAAATCAGTACTTAATGGTAATCTTGTTAATGGCTCGGTTGTAGATACACATTCACCACGATCCATCCCTTTTGGACACCATTAGAGTCGGGACTGCACACGGGCTGGTGCTTTCTCTGACTAGCCCCCTTGTAATGAGGCCTTGCACTTGCCATTGTAGTTCTTCATACTCCACGGGTCTTCTAGGCCGGTCAGTTTGGCAATATGGATCCTGGCATAAGGTCAATGACGTGTTGAATGTCTCTTTGTGTTGGTAGTTCCTTTGGTAAGTTTTCGGTCATAACAACCTTAAAGTTTTGTATCAATGGTTGCAATAATGCTGGTACATCTCTTTCTTCCTCGCTTCCATTCAGGAAGATTAATGCTAGTGTTACAGAGCCAACTCTGCCAGACTGCAAAAAAGTGGTACAAGGAACTAATGTTATCACTGTATCGCCCCCGCCTTTGGCATCCTTAACATGTAGTAAAACTATATGTTTCTCATCCTTCTTGAAAGAACAAGTATTTTTGAACCTATCGTATTGAATCTTGCAATCAAACTGCCAAGGCCTACCTAACATAATGTGGCAAGCGTCCATAGGAACGACATGGCCCCATATTAGTTCGTGTAGCTTGTTTCTGATGGAGAAGTCAGCTAGGCACTGCTGATCCACACATATCACATTGCCCTTCTTCAGCTAGGTAAGAGATTATGACTGGAGGTGCTTCTGTGTCCAATCCTAAACTTTTTACCATGAGCGAGAACATCGCGTTCTCGCGGCTCCCACTTTCGATGATTATGCTACAAACTTCCCCATAACGCTGCACTTGGTGCAAAAAATGTTGTCTTAGCCAAGATCGGTCTCGCTCGGGCTCGGGTTGTAATATTCGCTGCACGCATATTGCTTCTTCTTCGTCTCTGTGGAGTTGAAGTTCTTCTGGACTCTCCTCTGACTCCTCATCGACTTTGTCAATGGCGCCTTGATCCGTGAATGTAACGACTCGGCTTGTTAGATAGATGGAGGCTATGTATCATAGTCGTGGCATCGGAAACACTTCCTGGTTGGCACTGTATTGGAGGAACTACCTTTCTTTGGCTTCTTCACGCTCTAATCTGCCCTATCAATCATTTGACCAATTTTGTTATTTCCTCCCGAGGTGCCATTGTCGACTGTTGCAAATGCAGGTGACTGCTTAGTTTAAGATGATGGTCTGAACGACAACTGATGCTTGTTTAACTTTTGTTGTCTCTCCACCTTCAAGGCTAGTGTATGGACACCCTCCAACATCCAGTATGGTTGTAGTTATACCACATTGGTGATTGTGGGTTTTAGTCCTTTGAGATATCTGACGATCATGTGCTCCTCTGGCTCTATCAGCTCACAAACTCCTCAACTGATAGGTCTCGTTGCTACAAATTTTGGAGTTTTAGGAATATGTCATGGCGATACTGCGGAGGAAGGTATTTTTTTTTTCATTTCCTTCTTTTTATCCCACATAGCTATCTTTTCATTTAATTCCCCCTCTACCTTTGTAGATTCTCGCACCAAAAGGAGGCATTCTTCTTTAGTTTAATTGCAACTAGCGTGACTTGCTTGTTCTCTGGTACGTCTTTATACTCAAAATATTCATTCGAGTGTTTGTAGCCAGATGATAAACTCATCAGGGTTCATGCTTCCCTCAAACTCTGGGAGGTTCATCTTGATGTTGAAGTCCCTCTCACCTTCATAAGAGCCACTTCTCTCAGTCTGCTTTGATATCGGATACCAAAACAGCGCAGTCGATATTTTTCATTGTTGTGATCTTCCCTGCAAAACGGATTAAGATCATCATCTATGTCTTCCCTACGACTCTCGATCACAGTCAAAAGTAATCTTTTCCCGAGTCTCATCATCTAACTCGGTTAGTCTATATTGCAGAGAATGAATTTCACATTGGATCTCTTCTAGAGTGGTGTCAGATGCATCTTTCCGTGGTGGCATGGCTAGAGTTAGGAATTGGAAATAAAAAATTGATGGAGGTGAATTAGGTAGGGACGGGTGCTGGGGAACCCTATGATCAGACTATGGTTGAAACTAGATCTAATACCCAATGATACTGAAACTAACTAGGATGTGGCGTAATATAAAAAAATAAACTTTTATTAATATAAAAACAGTGATATGGCACGACACAAACTAAAGAAAAATACAATAATAGATGAATCCCTAGCTAGAGTTATACGAAGAGATTCAAAAGCGGTAGCAGCATCGGTGGGGTTAATGGTCGTTGGGTAGGTAGGGGATTGTTTGTGGTTGGTTGTAGGTAGATTGGATGGCGATATCGTGAAGGAAGCAGGGGTGGAGACAAAGTGGTAGAGGAATGTGGGGGTGGTAAACAGCTAGGGGAGTGGTAGGATGGGTCGGTAAGTAGTAGCGAAGAAGTTTGAAGATTATAACACCACCTTGAAGCAGGATACAACTGAAGTACCACTTATCGTCGATTACAACCTTAACAAAAGGGAAGATATTCACATAGGAGATTAAAAGACAACTCTAGTAGAATTGCCTCCCATACACTCAGGGGACAGCTATTTATAGTCTGCTACTTCTACTCAAGAGAAATGGAGTGGAAAAGACAAAAAAGAATCCAAAACACTCTTCTCAGAAAATATCCGATGCGAATAGCTCAACTCGGTCGTGAGAACTCGCGATCCCACCACCTGCAGCGAGTGCTCCAGCCTTCGCGAGATTGTGGGGCCCCGCCCCGCTTCGCATAGTTTCGCGGGGCTTCAGTCCCCTCGATTTCGAAGCGCCCCTCTTTGGAGAGTTGTTCTACGCCTGAATTCAAGCGTTGTTCTAAGCGTCTGCGTTAATTTGTATGCAAACGTAACTGCAGTACTATTTAAAATTATACCATGTAAAGTACTCAATATCCATTTTTTTTTCATTTACGTGCATGTGTATCTAAATGTTCCTCCACTAATACCATAAAGAAGTTAACTCCATTATAGCCAAACATGCACAGTCAAACAATTAGAATAATCAATCTCATTCTTATTTTCATATCATATTGTGCATCATATAATACATTGAATAGGCAGTAGATGATCATAATATAATACATTCAAACTCTAGTTGTGCAAAAGGATGACAGATATTTATTTTATCATTATGTAATTTGGAAGGACAACACATACATAATTGACTGGGATATCGTTACATTTGCATCACTTTCAACATGACCAACCTAAGCTAAACTGCAAGAACATAGAAGCTTCAATGAGTGAGGATGAAGTTCCCTTAACCCCGAAACACTGGCGTGTGCGTGAGGGATGCAGAGTCCCCGTCCCATGTTCCAACCCATGAACTAATCGATCGAGGACAGAAGGAGAGCCAACTGGCTCCCTCCATTGGGTCAACGCCTCCTCTCAACCATGGGCCCAATCTTAATTATACATGATGTATATATTTGATTCATGTGTTTTAGGATTTCAATTTTGTATTGTGTTTCTGTCAGAATAGTGGTCGGCATCCCCTGTTTTTCCTTCTAAAATTGTATCCAAAAGCGAGTGGTGCTCCAACTTATCATATTCTGAGGTGGCGGTTATCTTTAAAAGGACAAGTGGCGCTTTGGATGTATTTTCCAGTGAGACCAAATGCTCATAGAACGATTGGGGATTATCCTAAAATATAAGAAGGATACATCGTTCCCTAGGAAGTATCCATACTGCCAAGAAAATCTCCCTGATCATGGACTTTTAAGGGGTTTTTTTTTTTTTGGGAAGGGCGAAAAGAGGCTAAGGCCACCAAGACATGATGGATTTCAGAACTTCATTAACATGAGAAGATTAGAAGTAACATCAGCAATGAAATACACAGAATTAATTAATCAAAATATGAAACATAACATACCCTACAATTGGCCTCACTGGAAGCGAACTCCAATTAATGTAGAAACCAAAATGGTCTAGACGATAGATAAGAATTTGAAAGCAGACCAAATACTTGATCATAAAGAATTGCGGATCATAAAACATAGAGGTAAACTCATGAATGAATACCTGAGAAGATTATACAATGACCAAAACGCTAATATTACTTTCATATTGCTTGGTTGTAACATATCAAAAAACTATGAAAGACGCAGACATTCTCTACAATAGAACAATTCCAAGCTGTAATATAATTCAGCAAAATATGGTAGTCAATCTTCTTGAAGTATGTAATATTATATTTAGCAAACTAGTTACACGAGTATTTAATAACCTACAATCGATCAATAGCAATAAAAGCTATAAAGCGAAACTTGTAAAAATGATGATTTGTAAAACATGCAAAAAAAAGGCATCAATTTGTCATACAATGTCTTGTAAGGGGCACCTTAATAAGTTTGGACCTCTTGCCCAGGTTGTTGATGGTTCTTGTTAATGCAGCCTTCATCCCATCTATATGAGTACCCCCATCAACAGTGCGTATGCTATTTGCATATCCTAGCATTGTGTCTGCATATGAATCAGCACACCTATTTATGATAAAATATGAATCAATATAGCACTGGTTATAGAAAGCATCAATGTTTCAGATTAATGCCAAAATTTGGTGGAGATGATGAGCAAACAGGAATATTACATAAATGGGGGCACTTAAAGAAACGCCGCACAATTCTTATGTATTTCATATCTAACACCTAATCATTCATATGTACATGCATACAACTTAAATCTTTAAATCGCATTAAAAATTCCACTCTCATTACCTTTTGAAAAGTTAAAATCCTTTTCATGCATAAGCTTATAACACCAAGGTGTTATAAGTGTAAATATCAAACTATAGATGTTAAATATGTAAATACATAAGAATTGTGTGGTAACGTATGTAAATTTCCCTACACAGATTATGTAGTAATTACTAGTTACTGTTAAAACTTAACGAAAAAGGTAAATTTCAACAATAAGGATGTGCTAGAGAACATGTACATTACCACTGGAGAGCCACATCAACCGTGATTCCATCTGATTCTTTTCTGAATGCTAGAGTATCATGAAGAGGTTTCTGGACGAGTAAAGGAGGTGATTAGTTCATGCCCTTTCCCAATGCATCAATCACCATAATCCTAATTAGCCTTTACCCAAATATTTCAGCTTGGTTGCATGAACCCTTTGAATAAAAGACATGCAATAATAAAAAAGCCTTTGCAGCCAAGGATAACACAAAAAACACTGAAATAAATTTAGAAATTATTTAGTTCATTCTCTCGTGCATATCAGTGTTATATAATAAGCAGTATTATATAAATAATAATGTTATCGGATGTAAGTAGTGGTCATATTTTTCAAAAATTGCAATAATGTATGAAAAAGTTGTCATTTGCAAAAATGCATTGTTCTTACTGATATATGGAGCGTTCCTATATGTTTCTCCAGAAGTTACATTATCATCTAGTCCATTAGAATTATCATTATCATTTATCATAGATTAGTATTTGTATAATGGTTAGTAGACCATATTTATTTGGTGATCGTCTAATACACATAAATAAGAAACCCTCTTGCTAAATTAACACAATATCTTTTTTAAGAGAAACCCTAACTATCCCCCTCATAATGCTGCCTCGCATCAATCCAATATCCGAACCGCTCAGCTTCCCCTTGCCTCTCTCATATACTCCCCATCACTTGCAAAAGTTGTAAGCCTCGCTCGCAAGCTTTAGAGCTCGGGTTTGCTTACAACCCTGCACCTAGTTTCGGTGATCATGGAGGCCGAATTGAGAGTGGTCATGGACATGAAGGAAAGCCAATCACTCCTCTATCCGATTATGACCATACAAATCATCCTTTGAAGCCATATTCAATAAAATTTGAATATCATTCTACTTCTCAACATGCCTTGAGCTCTTCAATGTATAAAACTTGCTTTGGCTATAACGCTTTCTTAGGAGGATAATAATCGTTTAATTTAACACTCTAAGGCATTGTTCTCTTCATACTCAGTTTCTATTCCAAAAAATACGAGTAAAACTAAATAATCTTCAGGGGAATTATAGATACAACAAAGATAGCTGCATAACTCAAAAAACAAACATAGGATTTTTATATTATCTAATTTATTTTCATGTTCTCTACTATGCTAGTATGTTATAACTTATGTATAGATATGCACAACTTCATACGAGCATGCACGTTGTCTCTTTTCCAAGTATAAAATCTTATGTTAGCCTTGATTATTTCTTTTAGCTTTTTGTTGCTCATTCTTCGTTGTTACCTTTCAGATAGGAGAAAGGAACACCAAGGTGAGTTGCTAAGTGTGTTTTTGTACGGCTTTTAAACAATAATTTTGAGAGTTTGTACATATATTTTTGTACATACTTTTATTATATTGGATTAAGCAGCTCAATACAGTTTTTATGTTTGGATGATATGATTTTCATACTTCCGATATATGTATTTGAAAGAATTATGAAATGCAATGTATTACGTATAATGTGGCGATTTAATTAGCAAATTCATCAGCCACTAGGTTCTGATTATAAAAGTCATAACAAGATTTGGTAAGAGTTGGTCTACCAATTTGCCAGCTCTGTCGCACATTAACCGACCCTTAAAAGGGGGGTTTTGGCATGCATATTGTTTTTTTTATTGTGTTAATGCAGTTTATGAGTGTGAAAATTCATTGGCTTTGGTTAGCTCACAGTTATTTTAACTAACATTTCTGATTTTATTAAGTGATTTAAAAAATGAGCAATAGAAGAGAAAATATTTATAGAAGATACGAACAACTAGTAATAAAGTAAATTTAATTGCACCGCTTTAATTTATTTTTTGTAGTGACTCTTTCATTAATTAACTAAGTTATAAAAAAGAATTTAAAATATTTTAATTTCTACTGCTCGACCGTATGTACCCGTCTTGGTTAATTCAAAATCATGGGTCGGGTCGTGTGACAAATGCAGCCTTCATCTAGCTTGGATCAAAGATCTATAGGAATTCTCACACCAAATGAATTAAAGATCAACAATTCACGTGTCTTCATTTGCCCTAATCAAAAAATTATTATTTTGTTCTTCACTTGTTCTATTTATTTATATTTAATAAAATAACAATGCCATCCAACTCATTCAATGAAATAGTATTGGTAAGCCTTAATGATGCTTAAATCGTGAGAAGGAAATCTACACCTAGACTCAGATTAAAGATAAAAGGAAGAAGGTAAGACTGCAAGGATCAAAGGTAAATTGATGCAAAAAGTGGTTTTCATCTGGTACAATAAAAGATTGATGATCATATATTTGCATATTGACCAAATCAAAGAGGTTGCCCAGAGTGAGGTCAAATGTAGAAGTCAAGCAACAAGTATAGTATTAGTGAGCTCATGCGATGGTGTCATGACCTGACCCTGAATTTGGAATTAACCGAGACACGAATTAACGATCAGATGGTAGAAATAAATTTTTGTTTTTTTATTTTTATCACTGACAGTTTAATATCTAACAATTAATTAAAAGAGTCACTAAAGAAAACAATTAAATTGACCAAATAAAATAGTTATCTTTCAGATTGTTGGCCTCGACAACTGTACAAATTAGTTCATCTTATTCAAAAACTAAAACTTAAAAAATTATTAAAATAACATAATGAGTTATCTGAAGATAATCAAGAGCAATTACACTTCTAAAATATTGTAAACCAAGAAAATGAAAACAATATGCATGTTGGACTTTCATATATCACTATATGAGATCTTATAACAATCTAATATAAGTGTTCATGATATTTACTCAATGAAAATAATCGAAAACTTTTATATGCATTAACTTTAACTTTACTCTCCAAAGTTTAGACTTTAACTTTACATTTATTTTATACTATTAACATTTATATTTGCCTTAGGAGCACTATTAAAACATAACCAAACAACTCCTAACTGATATTATCTCGTCGGCACAGCTGTTCATGATCTAATTGACATGATTGTCTGAGGTGAAAATGTGTCTACTCACCCCTTAGTCGACATTCTCCCGTAGGGACAACGGTTAGTGATCTAAATATCACAATTATTTGGATGGTAGAATAACATATACATGCACGGGTACACTAGCATCCTCTGCCTATATTATAAGGAGGTGAACTCATCCTCTTAGCATCCACATACAAACATTTATATATGCACTATTTCATTCTTCAATCATGTATTCATTTCTTATGAAATACTTTAACTATATCTAATAATGAATAAATACAATCTTACTAAATCTATAGGTCATGAAATAAACCGATATATGCACTTACAAAAAAATCTACATATCATGTGGTCATAAAAACTCTTCTAAAGAAAATTATAATGCAACCATTTAATATACATATTTTTTTCTGCACAACAACATGAAGAATTTGTTATAATCTAAATTTCACTGAAACACAGTATAAATAAAATTAAGCATACATTTAAAAATAATGAAAATTACTAAAAGTTATAAATATAATTACTTAATTTGATTGTACTTTATGAAATGATCCCTTCAAATCTTTTAACTTTCTCCTTTACAAGTTTAATGTCACTAGTTATATTTCATAATATTCTAGCATTAAAATGTAAAAATTTATCATTAAATTGTCAACAATTGATTACTAATTAAACATAAATTATACCATTTTATCTATTCCTTTTATGCACAATCCGTGATTCAATTTTTAATGTTGGAATCCAACTTTCTTTAATCTCTGATTTCATTTATAACATTACTATTAATACAAAATTTTACAATAAATATATTAATCTTAAGCGGAAAATGATAAAAACTCACTTGGTTAATAGGATTAACTCTCCTCGTTCAAATCTGAAATTTGAAAATCCTCCCACTTCAGCTTCCTGATTTCAATTTGCACGAAACTTATTTTAATACTTAATTATATATTTGAAAATCCCTTTCCTTTCAGGTTCGTCATTCTCTCCTTTCTTCTTCTACTTCTCATGTTTCTTCTTCTTCCACTTCTTATGTTTCTTCTTCCTCTTCTTCAGGTTCTTCTTCTTCTTGATCACACCATTCTACCTTCTGTCGCTCCTCTTCCTCCTCATTTCTACTCTCTCTCTCGATCTCTCCCTTCTATACCTTGGTTCAAATTAGGCATTTCGTAATTAACTCCTTCAAATCAACCCAACCACTCAACACAACCCTTGGATAAAGTTTTATTTTTTAAATTATTTATTTATTTATTTATTATTATTATACTGTTGCTACAGTTGGAAGCTATGGCAACAGGCTCAAATGTCGCGGTTCAAGGCATCAAAGGTGTGTAAGGAGCTTGCATGAGAAAGAGTAGAATAGCACTGGAAACTAGTCGCAAATGCTATCATCGAGAGGGTTGGGGGTGTTTAGCTCATGGTTCGACAGTGGTTTTGTATGAGAAAAAGATTGATGCTCATAAAAGAGCACAGCTGCAGGGCATCTTAAGTGAGAGGCTTTGCACTGTGTGGGCCGAGATGTGGGAATAGATCACTCGAAAGAAGGAAACATAAAGGGCTTTGAATTTAAAAAAGAAAGAATAGGCGATGAAAGTAACAATTNAGTTCCAATTGCATATAAGATAGGTAGGTCAAAGAATAGAAGCTTGAGTTCATGTAATGAGAACCAGATAGACGCAACTCAGGGGTTCTTAATTGGGATCAAAATTAGGGGTCCATTTGAACAATTTCATATGTTTGCCCTCAATTGTTATGAATTTCTTTAAGAAGATCATTGTGTAATCTTCTTTTATGCTCAGCTGTATCATAACACGTCTTCCGTCGAAAAGACCCACCTGTCAATCCCCAACCAGTTTGATGAAATCTTCAAAAACCTTCCTGATAATCTCCGTCTTAGGGCAACCTAATTGGAACTTTCCAACTAGTGTAAATTTGTATTATCCTACACGAGCTGAAAATTTCAGTGTCAGAGAAGAATATTGCTAATTTGCTCGCCTTTTCCTCTTCTTTTTTTATGACATTGCAATCTCCATGCCCTACAATAAAATCATGGTACATCTACGGAAATATTGGACTATCAACGAGGTGGAAAGGGGAGTTGCGTTTGTGAAACACTGTAGCATAGGAGGGTTTGGCGTGGTTAACAACGGTGATTGCGGCAGCGTAGGAAAGCCCTGAGGCCATAGCTTGCTTCACACAAGCACTGCAGTAAATGGCGCAGCTTGCCGATTGCCGCCTACGAACGGGACGCGAGCAGGCGAGCAGTTCGAGCAGATCTTTGACGGAGCAGCCGAGTGGCTTTGACGTAGCAGCCGAGTGGCTTTGACGTAGCAGACGAGCAGCTTGAAAAAATACGACGAAACCTGTAGGGCGAAGCGCCGCAGACGGCGCAACAGACGACGCGAGCTCCTTCGCTAGCCAGAGTCGATGACGAAGACAAAAAGGATCAAAGCGAGCAAAAAAACAGACGTTTGTTTTGATCTAGGGTTCGCCATGAGCGGAAACCCTAGCAAAACGAAAACAAAGACCCATCCGGACGTGAAGGTTATATATATATATATATGGGGGAAAGAGCAGCGATGGCTCCCTACGTGTTAATATTTAAAAAGAAAGTACAAGGCTAGGGGGGAGAAGGTCCCCATCTAGAAAACACAAAAAAAATACATTTGACTCACCCCTAAGGGTCCCTCTTCCCTAAGTACAACTCACGCAAAAATTAGTCTCCAAAATACAAGTATACCCAGAAACCAGAAAAAAAAAAATCCAAAATAAAAATAGTAATCCTGTGTGCTTGTATATCTTGGAAGTATTTAAATGAAAACAAAACAGAGAAAGGCATGTAAAGGAGCCATCCTCTGTGCCGCAGCCAAGAGCAAGGACTCCATCCCAGCCCATGTCTACAAAAATGAGATCCTCCTGTAAACTGACAAAAACAGTCAAGCCAAACAAAAAGAGGGAAACCAAAAGAAAAAAATTTAGCAAAGTCCAACCTAACCGAATAGTTGATGGCCAGNGCTTCTTTCTTCAGGGTAATTGTAAGCTGTTTGTAGACCAAAATAAAAAATTAAGTAGACCAAAATTTCGATGTAAGAAATATACTGAAAGAAAAAACAAGGAACAATTCAAAATTACATACAATTAGCAAATCAATCCAACAAATGACAGCATCAACCCCTATTAGACACAATTTTTGCAAAACATCAAAGGTATCTTTCATTGAATCAATAGAGGTATAAATAGTACCAAGCAATTCAAGAAAAGAAGGGAAATTTGTAAGCAAATATCCAAAATTCCTCGGTGAAAATTTATCCATAGGCTATAATGGCACTCCCTCAAGGTCTCTCCATATTTGATTCAACTAAATATCTAATTTTTTCCGATATTTAATACAATTAAATAATTGATTTCTTCAATTGAATCTTTAATTTGGGCAAATTTATATGATTCCAAAATAGTTTTTTATATTTAAAATAATCCCTCCAAATAATATATAGTAGCCCCTTTATTTTCTAGCACAAAAACAAAATAAAAAAATAAAAATATAATGCAAATTATCAAACTCTTTGGTCATGAACCAGATGATTGGACTCTTGACTTGTTCTGCATCAACTTCATAGCTTGTGAATAATCATATATTAATGCCTCTCGCCATTCCAAGAAACAATTCAAGCCTCTAAGACAAACAATAACTTGGTGATATACTAAAACATATAATCCGCTATTATTAATACTAAAATCCTTGGGGCTTGACACGGGTTGGGGACCAGCTATCAGAATGACTAGGCAAAGCTAGTTTGGGATGCTCAGTCCAGGTCCCTACTGGACCGCACAACAATTAGGAGAGACTTCAATGTCCTCAGCCCTTCCCCTAAATTTTCTTTTCCGTTTTTCGTGTTTGAGTATATATATATATAACAATGTTACTCGCTTATCAACCCCAAAAACTGACCGAGGGGTGGACCCCCTTTCCAGATTGGTGTGCAATTCGATACTATGCAGGGATCGAACCCACGACCCGAGGAACTTACACCAAAGGCCGCAACAAATGAGTCAGGCAAAGACACTCCTGTTTAGAGTATATATATATATATATATATATATATATATATATATATA
>JXCR01135734.1:2929-31532 GCA_002079205.1 Phalaenopsis hybrid cultivar | reverse complement strand
AGTGGGCACCAAATATTGATTCCCCCAAAGGATTAAAAACCCCGGTGTGCTTGCTTCTGATTAGAAGAGCCCCCACCACGGGATTCGAACCCCCGACCCGAGTGACTTACGCCAGAAGCCGCAACAATGAGTCAGGTCATTCGCACACATATATAAATATATATATATATATATATATATTTATAGAGAGAGAGAGATAGAAAAGCTCAAGGGCTTAAAAAAAGAAAAGGTACATATAGGTTGGATAAAAGGGCCCAAAGTGGCACCATAACCATCTGGCATACAACACACACGTAGGCCCCAAAAAGATACATGTATACCCAAAAAAGAAAACCAAGATTAAAACATAGACACATAAACTCTAAGCCAAAATTCTGCCAACACTCGCATATTCAGGAACCTTGAGAATGATCCAATTTAGCCCTGCCTCTGCCTCTGGTTCTAGGACGGGAGTCAACTAACAAATTGTTAAGTCTACTGTCATTACTCGAAACAACCAATGTATCATCCATTAAGTTTGGTAATAGGCCTCCAATCTTCTTCTTCCTGGATGTGTAAACCTATCATTCCTCATCCGAAGACTGGCTCATCTGATCAGTGGATTGGTCCAAAAATTTTCTAACATGTATAGACTGTTACACATCATAAGCCTCATGTGTCTGACTAACAATAACAACTTGCTCGATCTGATGAGAAAGTAGAACCATAGTAAAAATACTGTCACTCGTTACATTAATGATAGGTTTCAAGGTAGATGAAGTATGAAATGTCTATTTGCCCCCACGAACAGAGGTTCCCTAGCAGGATTGTGTGGAGGGTGAGTGGTTGGCAGATTGTCAGCGGGGATAGTAGCACCTTCAGAAGTATCCTTCTGATGATTAACAATGTCAATAACTTGGAGCAGATCAGGAGGGGGGCAATCTCCAACTCTGGTTGAGCACTTTGCTTCTTTGGTCGTAGATAAAAGTGTAGATGGTGACATTGAGAATTGGTGTAGCCAAACATACGACAATTCGAGCAATACGAAAAGAAGGACTCAAATAAGAACATTTTGCCAATATCTTTGATGTCGTGAGTTTAACCAAATTTCCTTTTGAGCGATTGAAGTGATGTTCCTTTCAACAAATACACTGGCTTCAGAGGAACGAGAAAGATTAAAAGTAGGAACGTCTGTTTTGTGTGGCTTACTATAGGCTAAGGCAATAGAGTGCAACATTTCTTGAGTAAAATAATGAAATTTCAGGCTAGGGAGGCGAATTCAGACCGGAATGGTTGATAGTTCCCTATGTGGGTCAAAATTCACCGATCATTTCAAAATTTTCATTGCTTTGTTATCAATCCAAATCATTCTAGCAAATAAACGTGTGTTTCATGTGCCAGTCATCTAAGAGTCCAATTTTTCACTCCCCAACAAAGTGCATAAGCTCAATTTTTTTACAAATAAGCTACATTTTGAGATGACAACAAAGGAATTTCCCGACTAAATTTAAACGATAGAAGGAAGCAAGATGAATACATACGGCTTTAGTTAAAAAGATAGTTGACTTCTCATTCTTGCTACTAGGTTTCTTAAATGTAATAGAACCCGCCACCCTCCACTAGCGTAAAGGAAGGTGAGAAGAAGCAGGATTTAAGAGTACTCGAGGCGTGAACACCCAGCATACATTCTGTCCGAACCCATCACAAGTAAGGCAATAAGGAAAGGATGAGCAGAATCCCCTTCTACCTCGAGCTGAGAACGAAAGGTGAAGACACCGGAAAAATTCCTTCAACGAGCAGCTGAATTTGAATAGGCGCGAACCTTTCTTCTTCGAGCACGAGGAAGGAAAAGATGACGAAACATACGTCCGCGCCCGGAAATTGTCCATCAACGAACAGACGAGAGCATGACTACGGACTACACGAAGAGGCTGGCGCAGCACGACGAGCAAACAAAGCTCTACGGGACCAGAAGAAGCACTAACAAGATGAAGAGGGATGAAGTAGAGGAATTCAAGGCGCGAACCCCTTCCTCTTCGAGCACGACAATGTGCGATTCACCGTAGCAGACTCTAAGTTTCTCCATGAGGTGAAACCGTAGCTGAACCTCCCGCAATTTCCATGCGCATATATATATAT
This sequence comes from Phalaenopsis hybrid cultivar, assembly GCA_002079205.1. Taxonomy (NCBI): domain Eukaryota; kingdom Viridiplantae; phylum Streptophyta; class Magnoliopsida; order Asparagales; family Orchidaceae; genus Phalaenopsis; species Phalaenopsis hybrid cultivar. Next base: position 29,414 of record JXCR01135734.1, on the reverse strand, counting down.
ATATATATATTAAATAGTGGTACTTGAAAATACCGCTCCCCATATGTGTTATCTGTCCTCGTAGTGATTGAACCCGGATCAGAGAGGTCTTACGACAGACAATGCAGTTACCTACCAACTTGTCACCCAAGGGGGCATATATGTATGTGTGTGCATTGTTTTCTGAAATTAGGGTTAGGTTTTAGGTATTTTTTGCTTTTTGAGTGTTTGTGGAACCTCTTTTTTCCTTATTAGGGTTGTATCCGATATCAGGTGGTGCTCCAGCTGTATCTTGCTCCGAGGTGGTGTTGTATCCTCTCGTATTCCTTTCCTTCTACCTTCCCCTTCATCCCTAACAGTCGATTGCATCCCCCCTTCCTTCTCCAGCCTTTACAACCCACCCAACCTTCCCCAACATGTAGCCCACCTCTTCCCTAGTTGTCAACCCACCTTCCCTATTCACTCGCTCCCTCAGCCGCCAACCTGCTACCTCTTTCCCCTTCCACTTCCAGTCGACCTACCCTCATTCCACCCTCAATCCTAGCCACCAAACACCCATCCATTACTTTCCCACGCCTACTCCACAATCCCCCCTTACCATTACTACTCTCCAATCATCTTGATGACATCACTGTCATCAGATCTTCTCTTCTGGTCATAGTCGGAGATTGGTGTTCATATATTTCCTTTTCAGTTTGTGTCGTGTTTGCAATCTTAATTCATTTGCTTAATAAGATTTGCTTCTGTTGTCATTAGTTTGAATCAATTTCAGTACCATTTAGTATCAGAGCTAACCTAGACCTAGTCCTATCTTAGGGTTTCCTAGCATCCTCCATAACCCAAAAAAATTTCCTTCCTACTACCAAATAACCTTTCCACTTCCACAAATCCCAAACCCTAACAATGCCACCAAGAAGATATATGCACAAGTCTACCTGTGAAGAGATATTGCGAGAACTCCATCGTTTTCAATAGAGGCTTGAGAAGATTGATGAGATAACCCAAGAGGAGTTCACTCTCAAGCGAGATCTGGAGAGTCGAAGTGAGAAAGAGATGAGGAACTGAATCCCTTCCATAAGAACAACTTCAGCGATGAGGAAGGCAGCTTACAGCATTTTAAAATCCAGTATCAGAGCAGGGCAAAACAGAAGTAGGTAAATTCCTTCCATGAGAGAATTTTAGAGAAGAGATATCATTTAGAGGGCAAAGAGACTTCATTATCAAAGTGGATCTGCTAGAGTTTAATGAAGGTATAGATCCAGAAGACTATTGATTGGCGACAATCTATTGAACGGATTTTCGAGTATAAGGATGCACCAGAGATTAAGAAAGTCAAATTAGTTGATATCAAGTTGAAAAAGAGTCTTTTTGTGGTGAGGGAACTCATAGAGACAGAGAAAAGGGAAGGTTGCGATAAAATTATCAGATAGTGATGCAGAGAAATAGCTCCCACCCCTTATTGTCAGAATATGTTTCTGACACTCCGCCAGCTGCAGCGGAGGGGACCTGTCAGTAAAGAGGTTCACGGAGCAGTTTGATAAGTTACAAATGAGGTATGAATTGGTCGAGCCAGAGTAGCACACCATAGTCTGTTATCTGGAGGGCATGAAAGCGGCTATTAGCGACGTGGTGCAGCTACAGACTTATTCATCACATGGAGATATCCAGACCTTAGCATTGAAAGTGGAGAGGCAGCAAAAGCGGAGCAGACAACCATCACCAGCTAGGTAGCCACCCACAATTGGAGAGAACAATAGAAGCACACCTCTGAGAGTTGAGAAAGTTGAGAAGAGTAACACGCCTGCTACAACTCCCACCAAAAAATATTTCAAATGCCACTATTTTGGAAACATTGTCTCCAGCTGCCCGACGAGTCGAGTTGTGTCTTCTACGAAGTAGGGTGCTGCGGAGGAGATTAACAATGAAGAGAAAGCTGGGAAACATGGTGAGTTGTATCTTTTGCCACCATATGACAGAGAAGCACTTGTGATTCGACGAATCCATTAAGCTAAGGATGCAAGGGATCCATAGTTGCTTCGACATAATATCTTCTACACCCGCTGTACTGTGAATGGAAAATTATACTGTCTCATCATCGATGGGGGGAGTAGTAAGAAAGTGGCATTTATGCAGATGTTAAAAAAATTGGGTCTCATGACTCAGAGGCATTCCCAGTAATATTTTCTAACGTGGCTAAAGAAAGAGAACAGAGTCACCATTAACTAGAGATGCCTAGTAAAATTTTCGATTGAAAGCTAGCTTCAGAATCAGGTGTGGTCCAATGTGATCCCTATAAAAACATGTCACATTTTGCTGGGGAGACTGTGTCAATTTCACCGGAGAACTGAACATGACGTATTCAAAAACATAAACTCTTTCACCAAGTATGGGAAGTGAATCATCCTACTTGAGCCCGGGATCACAGGAGCCCTTAACAACAAAGCAGCATCAGCGGAATCAGTTTTGGTGGTGATGAGAGATGAAAGGACTAAAGCACTAGCTCTTGATAGAGGACATTTCAAAATGTCATGGTTGATACCTTATCATCATAGCCACTGCCAGGCGGAAAGTTTCAAGTTAACCCCACTTTAGATCTAGTTAAACCGATCAGAGATGACTCTGGGAGTATTTAGCGATAGAGGCGAAACATCGATACTCAATTCGGTTCAGTGGTAGACTCCTAGAAGATTGGACTAATGTGGATGTTTGCTCATAAATTGACGAAGACCCTCAGGTGCCTTGAAGGATAGTGCAATCGTCAGTGGGATCCAGGTGCTATTAGGACTGTAGAAGAAAAATGAGAGGCTTCGACAAATGAAGCTGAAAATCCCCAATCTCGGGAGGTTGACACGGGGCTGGGGGCTAGTCGGCTGAACTGGGTGGCAGAATGACCAAGCAGAGCCAGTCTGGGATGGTTGGTCCAGGTCGTTGCTGCACCGAGTGGTAATTAAGAGGGACGACAAAACCACCAACCCTTCTACAACCTTTTCCCTTTCTATTTTTCCCGTTTGGAGTTTATATATATGTTGATTTCTTAGGGATAGGTTTTATGTGATTTCTACTTTATGAGTTTCTGTGGAGTCTTCTTTTTCACTTGCTAGTGTTGTATCCAACGATCAGGCGGTGCTCCGATTGNCCCCCCCCCCCTCTCCCCCCTCCAAAATCCTAGCCACCAACCACCCATGCATTACTTTTCCACGCCTACTCTACAATCCCCCCTTACAACTGCTACTCTCCAATCACCTCGTCGGAGATTGGTGTTATTGTATTTCCTTTTCAATTTGTGTCGAGTTTGTAACCCTGATTCAGTTGCTTAATAAGATTTACTTATGTTCCCGCTACTTTTAACTAGTTTTAGTTTCAAGGCCTTTTAGAATCAAGTTTCAATCTCTAGACCTCAAATAAAGTGGAGTGGATAGCCTTTTGAACATCAAACTATCTGCTCTGGAAATCTTAGAGGAGATAATCCAATGATTGCATGACCTCCCAAACCTCGTCGTTGATATCAACAAGAAATGATGGAAAACTAAGTTCTTGATTGAATTGACTATGCAGAACCAATCACTCCCATCTAATCTTAAACAATTAACAGCAATACAAGACATGGTGATATCTTTAATTGAAAGTGTTCGAATGCATTAGGATTGAAATGATATAAATCATAGGGCTCGTGCAAATGGGAAAATTTTCTCCCCATATCAAAAATAAATGAGACACTTGTGCTCGCAAGCAACTTTTATCCCCCATATTAATTAGGCTCCAATGCATAATAGATTTGCTAGCTTGTGCCTTATCCATAAAGTCATTTGTAAGCACTTTAGTGAATTTTATTACTGCATTTTGTCTTTAGCTTTCGCTGTACTCATGAAGATATTCATCGAGTGCTTGTGCGCACGATATTTCATTAAATTCCTTAAACACTTGATATAACCCATTCATCTACTTTTTTTCTGCCTAGTTATGAGCCTAAACAAGTCAGTGCATCTTATAGATGTCGTCATTGTTCTCAGCGTGACAGTAAAACTAAACAATCATAAATCAACAAAATATTTACTCCATCAAAAATATTGCCAAGAAAATAAAGGATAAAATTTACAAAGAAAATAGGACACCATTTAGAAATTCGAGGAATACAAGTTTGGTGTGCAGCTTCATCAAAAACAATAAACTTTTAAGTACAATAATTAAAATAATATGTTCTTCTGCCTACGAAAATTTCTAAATTCAAGAAATATAATAAATTAACAAATGATAACTGGATATGCCAAAAAATGCCAAAGAAATGGAGCATGCAATACCTCAGGATTTAAGAAAGCCAGCTCCCTAATGCGTCCAGAAATAGTATTGAAGTCAAACTGAATGGTTGTAGTAAAAACTAAATTGGAAAAAGGGAAATTCTATAAAGAAAAAAATAGATGATATTAACCAATACAATGGAAGTTCGTGGAAATATTGTATTTAGGGGGAAAAAAAAAGCAAACCCTCTTTATCAGGCCAAAACTTGATCCGAGTCCCTTGGCGAGAACACAAATCAGCTGGTAGCACCTGATAGGTTAAAGCAGTTGAAGGCTTTCCACGAGAAAAGTTTTGAAAGTATTCCTTGCCATCACGCCAGACTGTAACTTCCAATGCCTAAACATCGTCACATAAGAACGCAAGCTGTAATTAAACAAAAATGCACAACGATGGAGAAGAGTAATCTATGCTACCTCAAAAAAAAATAATGGCTTTAAAGCATCAATCAATCAACTTCAATTCATAATGCATGATAATGATTTTACTGGTTTAACATAAAATACAAGTAATGATCATTTTAGAGCCCACTTGCATAATAACAGCACTTCTAATGAAAGAACATGAATGAAGTGAGCAATACCATAATATCTTCTAGGTGGCCATTTACGTACATAACAAACAAATCTTATGTATATGCATATCTAACACATAAACATTCATATTTACATGCATACCACACAAATTTTAACATCACATCAAAAATAACATCATCACTATTTTGTTAAAAGTGAAATGCACGTTTTATGCATAGGTTTCTAACACCAAGGTGTTATTAAGTGTAAATATCAAACTTTCTGTGTATGTATATAGATAAAAATTGTGTGGTATGTATGTAAAATTCTCTATGTTTTAGGGAAATTTACATACCTAGCACACAATTCTTATGTATTTATCTGTCACGGATCTAAACTTCTATATTTACACACGACATTTTGGTGCTTTAAACTCACGCATGAAAATGGTATTTCACTTTAAAAAGGTAAAAAAAGTGATATTTTTTATGTGATATTAAGGATTTGAGTGTTATGTAACTATTAAAGTTTAGGTGTGAAATATGAAAATACATGAGAATTGTGAGTTATTTATGCAAATGCCCCCAACTTCTAAGTTCAAAATTGAAGAAGAGTAAGGCCGAGTAGAAAAAAATCATACATATATACATTAACAGAAATAACTGCACACAAACCTCTGATAGCGCATTAACAACAGACAAGCCTACGCCATGAAGTCCCCCGGAGACACTATAACCACTGTTTAAACCACCAAATTTCCCTCCTGCATGTAACACCTGCATGAAATCAGAAAAGTAGGGATTTAGGGCTATCAGGAAACAATTGTGAAGTTCAAAATTTACCCTACATCCATCAAGAAAATCTGAAAAAAAAGGAATTTATAGATAAAAAAATTACTTCTATTGATTTAGAGAATCACAGGCCATCACTTCATTTATCTATAGAACCCCCACAAAATACCCAGACACTGTTAACTGTTTTACATTAGTTAAATAGTTCTATGCAAGCCCCTTATTGCATACAATCAGGGATAAAATTAAAACTAATTTTCTGCCTTCTTCGGTATTCAAAAAACCATAGCAATTTAGAAACATTGTAGGAATTAAATTATTAAATGTTCTAAGTCAGTTCAAAATTGATCTATCCACTATTAGAAAAGGCCACATATCGCTAATATCACGATTACTTCATCATATGTTACAAGTTCCACGTCTACTAACCATATTTTGATAATTCTTTTATAAGAAAGACTATCTTAAGTGCTATTTCAACATTTATAGTTAATTTACTAACTTCTTTTGATAATCATTTAATCAAATTGCTAAAAGGGTTGCATCCAACAAAATGGCCACCAATTAGGAGAAGTATAGCGCCTGCAAATAAATTTTGTTTAATTATAACCTCGTATCTTACACAGAGATGAGAAATAAAGGTATACAAAGTTTGGATTTTGAAGGAAAATATATTTTGGGAGGAAAAATAACTTGCATACTTTCATTATTCACACATAACGTACATACATCAGTAATAGTATCTCCTAATTTGCAAACTTTCTAAATCTATCAAATCTTAAATATGAAAAAAGGATGATTCTGAAAAAAAATAAAAGAAATATAAATAGAAAGAGAATAAAAACATATCAAGGAATTTCCAAAATTGTCTTCAAATTCAATCCTGCATCCATCAAGAAAATCTGGCAAACAAAAGAAATTTATACAAAAATAAATTAAGGGGCATTTACATATATAGCACGCAATTCTTATGCATTTACAGATCTCACACCCAAATCTTCATATTTACTTACATAACACTCATTTCTTTCTTACCACATCAAATCTACCACTAATTATTACTATTCATGACTGAAATCCGCCTTTTCAGCATAGGTAGAGTGGTATGTGGGTAAATATGAAAATTTGGGTGTGAAATATGTAAATGCATAAGAATTGCTGCTATGTATGTAAATTTCCCAAAAATTAATTGTACTGATGTAGAGAATCACAAACCGTAACTTCATTTATCTAGAGAAGGAAACCCCCACAAAACAACAAGACGTTCTTAACTGTTTTACATCAGTATAATAGTTATATGCAGGCCCGTTATTGTATACAATTAGGGATAAAATTAAAAAAAATTTCTGCCTTCTTCGTTATTCAAAAAGCCATAGCAATTTAGAAACATGCTACGAATTACATTCATAAATGTTCTAAGTCAATTCTAAATTGATATATCCACTATTAAAAACGGCCGCAATCACTAATATCACATTACTCCATCATATGTTACAAGTTTGACGTCTACTTTTCTATCTAAACCATATTTTGATAATTCTTTTATAAGAAAGAGCATCTTAGGTGCTATTTCAATATTTATTGATAATTTACTAACTTTGGATGATCATTTAATCAAAGTTTTGCTAAAAAGGTTGCATCCAACAAAATGACCACCAATTAAGAGAAATATGGCGCATGCAAATAAAATTTGTTCAATTATAACCTCATATCTGACATAGAGATAAGAAATACAGAGATACGAAGTTTGGATATTGAAGGAAAACAAACTTTGGGAGGAAGCATTACTTGCATACTTTCATTATTCACATATAAGGTACAAATATAGACAATTGTATCTCCAAATTTACAAACTTTACTAATAAATCAAATCTTAAATATGAAAAAAAGATAATTTTAAAATAAGATGAAAGAAACATAAATAGGAAGAGAAAAAAAATAAATCAAAGAGTTTTCAAAGTTGTCTTCCATTCGATACTCTAGGATCCTTGTGGGTGGTTGGCCGGTCCCACCTTCCTGAATTTCCACACTCCCCCTCAAGGTGGGTCGTAGAGGTTGAAAAGACCCAACCTGATATTCAACTCAGTGAAACTGTCTATAGGTAAAGCTTTGATGAAGACGTCATCAATTGTAGATCAAGTGAATAATGCCACAATTGACCTTTTTAGAGATAAAATGCCTATAAATCTCAATGTGTTTGATCCCACCATGATACAAGTGATTTTTTACATCTTTATGAGATTGACAGTCAAATATCCCAAATCATTTAATAACCTTTGAATCCACGTTCCTTCACAAATTCCAAAAGCAAGTGCCCGATATTCAAATTATGCACAACTTCTAGAGACCGTTGCTTGCTTCTTGCCCCTCCATGTGACAAGATCTTACCATACATAGAAACAGTGCCCAGATGTGAAAATTTTATCAGTGAGTTCTCCTGCCCAAGCATTAGTGTAAACTTCCACATCTCTATTTTTTTACTTCTAAAGCAATAACCCTCTGCCAGGAGTCTTCTAAAAAAACCTCGATATCTTGTAAATCATCTACAGATGTTTCTCATTTGTACTACCCATATGTTGACTTGCAATGTTAAAAGAAAAAAGCAATATTAGGTCTAGTGTGTGATAAGTAGATAAGTTTTTCTACCAATCTTTGTTATTTGCCTTTTTGGCTTTTTTCTGTTGGTGTCTTTTCTCCACCTAAATATAACTTTTAGTTAAATTTCATAATCTCAACCAGTTTACACCACAATATCCTTGTTGCTTTTAGTAGGTTTAGAATGTACTTTCTTTGAGATATCACAATTCTCTTTCATGCCTAGAAAGTATCTTATAGCTCCTGGATCCTTGATTTTAAATTGAGGTAAGAATCTCTTTAATCTGCCCAATCTCTTTTTCATCATCTCCTATTAGGATCATATCATTTACATAAACAATAAGTATAGCTTTCTTACCTTATTGTGTTGATTTTATGAATGGTGTATGATTAGATTGACATTGAATAAACCCATTTGATTTCATAGTCATGGCAAACGGTCAAACCAAGTCCGCAGAGATCGTTTGAGGTCATAGAGTGATATTCTCAGTTTAATGGGACCTCCATATAAACTTTTGTCTTAAGGTCTCCATTCAAAATGTAATTCTTGATATCAAGTTGTTGCAGTTCTCACTTTTTTTTTACTGCCAAAGAAAGAAGACATCTTACATTGTTTAGCTTGATCAACAGTGCAAAAATCTCTTGAAGGTAAATCCCATAAGACTGAGTGAAACTTTTGGCCACCAACATAGCCTTGAATTTCTCAATGTTCTCATTAATTTTGCACTTAACATTGAACACTCATTTATATTCAATGGATCTTTTATCTAAAAAAATCTTTATAAAAATCCATATGTCATTTTGATCAAGTGCTTGGATTTCCTCTTCAACTGTCTTTTTCCATTCTGGACATTGAAGCACTTCATGAATAGATTTGAGTATTTGCACACTATCAATATTAGATACAAAGAATTTATAAGTTGATAATAATTTCTCATAGGTAACATACTCATGTATATGATAATTCGTGCAACTTTCCCTATCTTCATTTTTGAATTCCACTTCTCTTGAAACTTCAGAGATGTGAATGTTCAAGTTTGGTTGTGAACAGTCATGCGGTTGCATATTGTTCTTATCCTGCTTAGTGGATTTATTTCTCCTACAAAATTCCTTGTATATTTCCGTGTTTTAAATCCCAAGTTGGATATCCTCAAGTGGTGGAACTTGAGAGACAGAATGGTTAGAAGAAAGTAGAATAGGTTGTTGAAACTCTAGTTCAGTGTGGATATTCATAATAGTATCTCAAATCTGATATTCACCTAGACTCCCCCTGAATTTGAAATTTGAGGCAGTAGGATTATTTTAAAAAAATGTAACATTCATCAATCAAACTCTGTGCGGTTTGATTGGTGAATGTGGACAAAAGAGAGCAAAAATATTTTTAGAAGAAAATTGGATGAGAAGACTCTAACATGAGGGTATTTTTTAAACAAAACAAAGAGAGGGGCTATGAATCCAAGCACCCTGCTTGACATTCTATGAATGAGATAGTGATTGTGGGCACAACATCTCCCCAAAAAAACTATTGGGACATGGTGAAAAAGTACTATAAACCTAGTCAACCAAAGATATGTCAATTCTTCATCTCAGCTATCACATTTTAATGGTCCAAGGACAGAGTTGAAGTATTCATTTCCATTAACAGTTTTAATAATCTGAATTTCGCATTGGAACTGACTTTAAACCATGGCATAGAATGGTTGAAAGATTTGTACAGTTTTAGATTTCTTCTTCATGAGGAATATCCAACTGATTTTAGAGTGATCATCAATGAAAGAAACAAATTATCTATGTCCATTGATGGTCTTTGATTTTGAAGGTCTCAAAATATCAATATGGATGATAAAGAAATATGTGAAAATTTGTATTGCGGCAGATAATATACATTAGCAAATTGGCAAGTTGCATGCTCATAAAACTCTAATTTTTTGTGAATAAAGATATGAGGAAACAATGTATTGAATGTCATGAAAAAAAAAAATAAGAATGAGATTTAACGTTTTAATTGTTTGCACGTCCAAGTTTGGCTATGATAGAGTTCAACTCTTTATTGTACTAGCAGGGGAGTGTTAAGGTACTCATGCACATAAATGAAAAAGATATTGATATTGATGTATCTTACTTAGCATAATTAGCATAAATTACTTAGCATAATTTGTGACAGTTGTATACAAATTAAGAAGATATTGATATACAAACGATACATAAAAAAAGAGTGGATGTTTGGAATTACATTGAATAATCGTATCAAATAGTACAAATCATCAAATGTAGTTAGATTGATTTACATAAAGTTTAACTGGCACGCATATTTCTTCTTTTTTCGATGTATTACTACGATTTAGAAGTAAGAGTACTCACTAACTTTTTAACTTACCATTATTTCAAGCTAACTTTTCTGTTTTAATTAAATTATTAAAAGATAATCAACATAAAAGAAAATATTTATAAAAGATGCACACAAACTGACCTAAGGTAAATTTATAACTGCTTTAATTTGATCTCAAATTTCTAGCGGTTCTTTCATTCATTTTTTTAATCACCAATAGTGAAGAAAAATAAAAAAAGAAAATTTGATTGATAGCGTCTGAGAGTTGTTCTTGCCTAGGTTGATTCGAACGCCCAGACCGAGTCATGGTAGTGTTAGCATCTCACCTAAATCTGGTTGAGAAAAGGAGGTACGGCTCTGTCAGAAAGCTCAGGAACCTGGCGACGTCTTATAGCGACTTCCACTGGAGAGGAAAATTGATTTCCACTACACAGAGAATGATGTCTACTACAAAGAAAAATAATTTCCACAAGAGGTGAAAACTCCCAAACGGCATCTAACTTGTGGTTGTTGACACCTGAGACANAAGTCCTTCCGAAGCGGGCGACGGGATTTCGATTCCGGCAACCGACAGCTTCTTACGGGCGACCCCCAAACAAACATTAAACTCCTTTCCCCTTTTAAGCGCCGACAATAATTTGTGACAGTTGTATACAAATTAAGAAGTTATTGATATACAAACGATACATCAAAAAAGAGTGGATGTTTGGAATTACATTGAATAATCGTATCAAATAGTACAAATCATCAAATGTAGTTAGATTGATTTATATAAAGTTTAACTGGCAGGCATATTTCTTCTTTTTTCGATGTATTACTACAATTTAGAAGTAAGAGTACTCACTAACTTTTTAACTTACCATTATTTCAAGCTAACTTTTCTGTTTTAATTAATTTATTAAAAGATAATCAACATAAAAGAAAATATTTATAAAAGATGCAGACAAACTGACCTAAGGTAAATTTATAACTGCTTTAATTTGATCTCAAATTTCTAGTGGTTCTTTCATTCATTTTTTTAATCACCAACAGTGAAAAAAAAATAAAAAACGAAAATTTGATTGATAGCGTCTGAGAGTTGTTCCTGCCAAGGTTGATTCTAACGCCCAGACCGAGTCATGGTAGTGTTAGCATCTCACCTAAATCTGGTTGAGAAAAGCAGGTACGGCTCTGTCAGAAAGCTCAGAAACCTGGCGACGTCTTATAGCGACTTCCACTGGAGATGAAAATTGATTTCCACTACACAGAGAATGATATCTGCTACAAAAAAAAATAATTTCCACAAGAGGTGAAAACTCCCAAACGGCATTTAACTTGTGGTTGTTGACACCCGAGACTGTGGATCCGATGGAAGAACCCGCCTGCAAGAGGATCCATCGATGGGTTTACAAAAATTGGCGGCTGCAGGTAAAAATTTTAGCGGAGGAAGAGGAGCTAGGATTTGTTTCCAAGCTCTAATATCATGAAAAAAAAAACAAATTTTATGAGGAAAAATTAGTTGCATACTATCATTGTTTACACATAAGGCATATGTACAAGCAATTGTATGCCGTAATTTACAAACTTTCATAATACATCTACTCTCAAATATATTAAGGAGATAAGTCTAAAATAAAATAAAAGAAACATCAATAGTAAGAGAATAAAAACAAATCAAGGAGTTTACAATGTTATCTTCCATTCAATCCCTTAAGATCCTTATAGGTGGTTGGCCAATCTCACCTTCTTGAATTTCCACAGATATATTGACGTGGGGCTTAGCGTCTGGATGAACCGGTATTGTGTTCAACAAGGGTAAGTCTCGATCTAACAGAAAGCTGGACCAGCCCTCCCTCCCGTTGCCATTGGGTGGGAGTACTGCTCCCGATCCTCCCCCTCTTTCTATTTGATTCCATTCCACAGAGAGAATTCCCTTCCTATTCTATCCCCTTCCTTTTCTATCCCCTTCTTATTCTATCTATCATTAAATATTATATGTATGTTGTTTGCTTGCTTAAAATTTAGTTTTGATTGTTTTCTAATTTCAGAGTTATGCCTCCAGGCATTTCTCCCTTGTTAAGGTTGTAACTCGTCTGAAATGATGATTATCTCAGCTTGTTCCCGTCCTACTGTTGCCATCCAGGCACACTTACAGCCGCCATCCTTTCAAACCTTCCAGACAAATCGCAACCTCATGCTCCTCCCAGGCTTGTCACCCTTTCCTCCAGCCCTTCCAGACCGACAGCAACCACCTACAATTCGTACCAGACCTGTCACACTGCCCTACTCTCCCACTCCAAACCTGCTGCAACTCTTCCTTGCTTTCCAGACCCTGCTCCAGCTCACTCCAATGCTTCCCACTCCTACAACGCCCCCTCCAACCCTCCAGTTGTTGTCACAAAACCACAAGTTGTCCACATGATTGTTGCCCAAACGGTGTCCACCCCTGCCACCTCATGTTTTGCGTTGTTTTATTCTTATTTTGAAGAATCATTGTTGGAACATTTGAATTTCAGCAATAATGTTTCTTTTTTTTTATGATTTGGGTTATTTGGTATCAGAGTTATTCTAAGCTTAATCCTACCCTAGAGTTTGTTCAAATTCGCCTTACCTCTCCCCAAAATTTTTTTTTATATCCTCAGCCACCCCTTCCAAACCCAAACCGTAATCATGCCATCACAAATATACATGCCGAAAACTACCCAGACTGAGATAAGATGGAGATCCAGTGGCTTTAACAAAGGCTCGCGAAAATCGATGATAGAAACCAAGGAGAGATTACCCTCGACCATGATCGAGAGAACTGAAAGAGAGAGAGGGGCTAAAATCTGAATCTATTCCACAGGCAGCGACAAGGAATACCGGTCATGTTGCTTCGGAATTCAACATCAAAGGCCGAGGGAAAAGACCCCAGATTGAGGGGTGGGGTTGTGTTGAAATTATGGATATATATGCTCCAAATTGAGGGGGTGTGTTGAAATTATTTAGGAATTTTTATTTTTAGCATAGTTTCTTTTATTAGAGTTTTGTATTATTGGTATGTTATAAATCTTGTTTACTTTCTTATCATGAGAAATTATGGTTGATTTATGGTTTTCTTAATGTGAGAGTCATCTCCCTCTATTTATCTTATAATAGTTTCATATGAAATTGAAGAGAAAAAATTATTTTTCTCCTCAAAAAACCACACATTCTTTCAAATTTGACCATATTTGAAAAAATCTTTCTTTTTTTGCTTCCTTCATTGACGAAGTTATCAAACTATTCATGAAATTTCATTTTTTCCCAAATTTTTTACTTCGTATCTCAAAACGCCAGGAAGAAAAAAAAATAAATTCCAATTTAATTAGTATAGATAACTTTATTAGAATTCTCATTATGAGTTAAATCAAATTTTTAATTGATGTTATAACTTTAGTTGGCAAAGCTTGTTTAGTTTCGCACACAAGCATTACTTTTATCAAATTGATCAAATGAATATATAAAAACGACTAAAAAGCCTACAATATCAGGCTAAATTGAAGCATCGTTCAGCAAATTTATTTGCTTGACTTTTTGGATGAGAGTACACTTCTCTTTGAGGACAAAATGAAATAGCACATACACCAATTCAAACTAAAACTAAACTTAATCATAACAAAAAAAGATAACTTATGATACCAATAAAATGTTAGAAATATGCAATGAAAGATCAGAATATTGACATAAAGTGAGAAAAGTACCGTCAACACTGTCTCCAATGAGGACTTCTTTGTCACAGGATGTAAATCTATTGGAATCTGAATAGCATATAAATATATCAATAGAATGAAATAAACACCATGCAAATGATATAGGTTAATTACAATAACTTACAAAACAAAACATCCAATAAGCTTTGTTCTTAGTCAAAATTAAAGATTGAATTTAACCATGAAAAATCAATCCAACCTAACAGACTATTACAATAAGTTTAAGATAAAAAATGAAAAAATGCTATATATTTGCCCATGAATATTACTTTATTTGAAATCTTATCAAAAGAAAAACTCTAAGCTGTTAAAAATCACACACTAAAATTTAATATCAATTCCTAAAAAGAGTTCTAACACATCAGTGAAGCGTAAAGAAACAATTTAGGCAAACTGATCAATCTTCTTTAATAAGATTGAGCAAATAATCCAATGGAACAGGCTCAGACTTAAATCACTTCTTGAATGTATGCAAAAGAGGAATCGCAATGCACATACCCCTCTTCCATTATCTGTGATGCTCACAGAGTTATCTTCATGTAAAACAACATCTACTCTTGAAGCATATCCTGCTTGAGCTTCATCGACGGCATTATCTAGTATCTCATAAACCTGGACACAATGACAACACAAGAAGAGGAAAAAACAAAGAAAAAAGCAGTAAAACAATAAATTTTAATGTAATTATTTAACTGAAAAAAGCAGCATTTGGTGGTTACCAAATGGTGTAGCCCTCTGGGTCCAGTGCTTCCAATGTACATTCCAGGTCTCTTGCGCACAGGATCAAGTCCTTCAAGTACCTAAGCAGAGAGAAACGTGCCACGTGATACAAAGCATCATAAAGGAAACCACAAAGTTTTAATGATCTTTAAATTGATTGCTCAGCAAAAAGAAAAAACGCATGAATGCGGAGTAAATTTCCTAGTTCCAATAGACATTCCAGGTCTCTTGCGCAGAAAATCGAGTCCTTCTAAAACCTAAGCAGAGAGAAGCCCACCACTAAATACGAAACATCACAATCAGGAAACCATGAACTTTGCTGATTTCGGTAAATTGAGTGCTCAGCCAAAAGAGTGAATGCATAAACAGGGAATAAATTTCTAATCTTCAATTCAGTAGGAATAAACATATTTTTAAATTTATGAAATTTCTCACTTTAAATGTGCACGCATCCGTAATATACATTCCAATGTAGTTTCCTCAATAAAAGCAAACTGAAATTCGCCGATAGATTATCCCATTGTATGCAGCCAAAACGCTGACGAATTGTGGAAGTTTAAGATATGTATTTCTACTAGTACACCACTCTCCCTTCGGTCTGAAAACCACCCTAAGGTCAGAAGAATACATTGTACCACATCATAGCCCCAAGCCCGCCCAAATTTTGTTTTTGCCATAAAAACGCCCGTTATCTGATAAAACTGCACAAGTAAATGTGCCCTTGAAGCAGAAGNAAACCACCCTAAGGTCAGAAGAATACATTGTACCACATCATAGCCCCAAGCCCGCCCAAATTTTGTTTTTGCTCATAAAAACGCCCGTTATCTGATAAAACTGCACAAGTAAATGTGCCCTTGAAGCAGAAAACTCGCCTGAATCTGGTCAGGACCATAACTTAAAGAACCCGGCTTCCCTTGTAGAGATTCAGAAGTGAAGGTTGAAGACATAAAAGCCCTCACTCCCACTCCGAACCTTCGTCGGACGCCGACCAAACCCATGCGATGGCTCCGGGACAAGATGCAGGAATAGTGGAGGAAGGCCACCGACTGGGAACGAAAGCGGNAAGGTTGAAGACATAAAAGCCCTCACTCCCACTCCGAACCTTCGTCGGACGCCGACCAAACCCATGCGATGGTTCCGGGACAAGATGCAGGAACAGTGGAAGAAGGCCACCGACTGGGAACGAAAGCGTATGGTTGACGAGTGGATGAGGCGTTGAGTGAGCAAGCGGAGTTGGAGAGGAGGCGAACGGAGTAGCGCCATGAGTAGAGTGGAGTGGTCTGGTTCAAAAAATTACTTCAAAAAACCCTTTCCTCGTGGTCGCGGAGCCAGCCTTTGGGCAACCCCGCCGTTTTTAACAATTTGTGTTTTAGGTCATTTTGGGGGAGTTCTTGGTTTTTGGCAACAATTTTTTTAAATAAATAAAAATTTATAATAGTCAACTATTTTATAAGCATATTATTTTTAACCAACTTATCAATAGATTATTTAATAAGCTACAGTTACCCCAAACAAATTCTTTACGTGCCAAAATATTTTAGTGTCAAACTATTTATTCGATTGTTTATATGAGACTTTTTCTNCGGAGTTGGAGAGGAGGCGAACGGAGTAGCGCCATGAGTAGAGTGGAGTGGTCTGGTTCAAAAAATTACTTCCAAAAACCCTTTCCTCGTGGTCGCGGAGCCAGCCTTTGAGCAACCCCGCCGTTTTTAACAAATTGTGTTTTAGGTTATTTTGGGCAGCTTCTTTCGTTTTTGGCACCAAAGTTTTCACACCCATGAGCGCTCCAATTTTTTTAAATAAATAAAAATTTATAATATTCAACTAGTTTATCAACATATTATTTTTAACCAGTTTATCAACAGATTATTCGATAAGCTACAGCTGTCCCAAACAGACCATTTTACATGCCAAAATATTTTAGTGTCAAACTATTTTTTTGATTGTTTATATGAGACTTTTTCAAAACTTAAAATTTATAAAAATATCAAAATAATCATATTTATTTTAAGAATGAGTTCTAATGATACTCTATATAAATTATTTAAACCACAATTTAAAGATTTGGATTATTTTGGCACTTCTATATATTCATTAAAAAAACCATCCCATAGAAATAATTATTAACATAGCAGTTTATTTTTTTATTTATATATCTAAATTCTAGATCAACATATTTTAACACCTAAAACATGTTCATGACATCACAAAATAGAAGAAAACTTCATAATATTATGGAGAAGATATTTTTATAATATTCTCTCATAGATTTGCTAAATATAAAGCGAAAATAACAAAGGAATTAAAAATCTATTAAGGATAAATTTTTTTATTTTGCTTTGAGAATTATTCTGTAGTTTTTCTTATAGATTTGATGAATGAAATTATTAAATATATATGTGAAGTTTTTTTAAAAATTTATTTATTTAATCCAAAAGTATTTGGGAAGCAAGCCTAAATAATAGAACGTTCTGCTAGGAAGTGATTAGAAAGAGAGAGAGAGAGCGTGGTAGAGAACAATAAAAATGAGTGTAGCATTTATTTATGATATGAACTCTCTATTTATATGCATGTCTCAGTATTACAAAAGTGCATATTGACACCATTATCATTGACTTTTCATGGGGTTTTTTGGTAATTATAGAATTATTATCAAATAAGAAGACCGAGAAATATGTGCGTCTCTCTGCTCATTACATTAACTCATCTTGGACCTTGAAAAAGGTAATTATAAAATTGCATTGAGTCAGAGCCTTTGCATACTGGTACTTACATTTGTGATATTATTTGTGATTTTATAATGGAGCGGAAACTTTAAGATGAAATTTCAAAAATTACTTTTGATAATGCAAGTAGCAATGATGTGACTGTCAGTTCATTGTCAATTTTCAATCACAATGAAAATTTGCATTTTTTGGTTTTTTTTTTCATGTGAAATATTATGTGTATATTGTCAATATTATAGTCCAGAATAGGCTAAAAGAAGTTCAGGATATCTTTCACGATATTGGTGAGTTAGTAAAATATTTAAGAAAATCACCAACAATGTTGCATAAGTTTGTGGAGATTGCTAAATAATTAACAATTCCAACAACAAGGTCCTTATTGATTAATATTTCAACTTGGTGGAACTCTGCTTTTAATATGCTAGAGTTTGCATTTGTTTATCTTAATGTTTTTCAACACCATGTACTAAGAGATATCAAATGCAAATGGTTGTCTCTCGATTCTTATTGGTTGGGATATGAAAAAAATATGAAATTTCTTTCAGTTTTCAACAATGTCACTAAAATAATTTCTCGCATTCTTTATTCTATAATAAATATATATTTGTCTATTGTTATGAATATGAAGAAGATTCCCATTGAGGAGTAAATTTCAGAATATGATTTTATGAAAAATATGACTTTTAATATGCAAGTGAAATTTTAGAAATATTGGAGAAATATTCTAATGTTCATTGCAGCAATTTTAGACCAGATTAATATTTAAGTTTATTAGTTTCACATTTTCAAAGATATTTATGCCTAATGACATTGATTGTAATCTAAAATTAGTCCAAGATACGTTATGGGAAATTTGTGTTAGTTATGTTGTTGACTCTACGATTTCTAGTTCAACAACTAATGTTTCACAAGATGGATCTTTCTCTACAAATGATTTCATGTTTTGTCCGTCTCAATTTGACTATATGGTTGGATTTAAAGATTTTGTTGTGGCTTGTGGTTCTGTGGAACCATCCAAGCCTGATTTGCAAGTATATTATAAAGAGGGATTGGTCGTCTGCAATGCTATGTTATGTGCTTGATTGGTGGAAAACGAATATATTTAAATATCCTTGCCTCTCACTATGAATTAAGATATTTTATCAATACTTATAACTACAGTTGCCTCGGAATTTGATTTTAGTGTCGAGGAAAGGGTGTTAGGTGATTACAGAAATAATTTATCAATTAAAACCGTTAATGTGTTAATTTGTGCAACAAGTTGGATCAGATATTTGCAAAAGAATGTGAAAACATCTTTGGTAATTTTTTTCATTCAGTGTAGTTTCTTACATAAATTTATTTATTTATATTACTGATTATCGATAGTTAATTTATACATTATTATTTTCAGCAAGAGATATTATAAGAGAAGAAATTTAGCGTGTTGCTACCAAATATTTGACATGAACTCTACATCTCCATGGTTTTTTATTTTAAAAAATTGAAACTTTCATATTTGTTGAACTTATTATGAACTTGAACATTATTTATATTGCCTTTATTTTGATTGCCAGCTATTTATTTGCTAGTTTCTATTGCATGGTTATTAATTTTGATTCTTTGTGTTATATCAGTTTATGCTTTTATTTATCTATTTTTATCGTGTTGCCTTTTATTTGCAAGTTTTTTCATTTGAGTTTATGATGCATTTATGGTTAGAGAGGCTGTGATGATGCAAAACATCTAAACTTAGCACGATTTAATAAAATTATCAAGCGCTTTAGAATAATTTGATATTTCAAAAGTTAGCATGAATGAAATTAGACTGTCATTTACATTAATATTGATAAATATAAAGTTGGGTGGCAAAATGAAATTTTGCAACCCTTTAGATCAAAATATTGATAAATAAAAATTTGGTTGGCAAAATTAGATTATGCAACCCTTTCAATGAATTTTGATATTTCAAAAGTTGGCATGATAAAATCAAATTATGTAGTCCTTTGAATTATAAGGGAAACACTTACAAATCTAAGCCCTTATATATGTATTAGATTTTAATTCAGAGTTTTTTTGATATTCTATTTATATTTTGTGCATTTACTATTAGTTCCCAAGTTATCGTAGTTCAGTTACCTTAAATACACAATTCATATTTGCATGCTCATCAACGGTTGAAACGTTGCAAGCAACAGGATTCAAGGTTGAGCATGACTTGAGGGAAAATTATTCATATGGTTGGAAGTATTCTCATTAGGAAATGAAAGAAGTTCCTTTCAAAATGAAATTGGTCCCAATGATTTGGCAAATGACCAGGTAAAAGAGCAAACAAACTTGTTAAATTGTCATTGGTGGATATCATCTCTCATGTTTTACTATACTAAATATCGTTGTTGTTGGATTTGTTTGCTTTATTTTATTTTATTTTATTGTGAGTTTCTTTTTGTGGAAGCAAGAACATCATTCATGGCCTTAATTGCTTAAATATTTAATTTCCCTTCATCGAATAGGCTAGTTGGAGAGTTAAAGGGCATTGCTGCTGATGATGAAATTTGATAGCTCTTTAGAGGCATCTTTAAGGCATTCAATCAGTACATGCATATACATTTTTTTTGCAATAAATTTATGCAGTTTACTATCAGTTATATCATTTTGTCATCCCATCTATGATTGACTGTAATAAGTTTTTTGAAATCTGTTAAGACTTATGTTATCCCTTGCGGGTTGTCCTTCTATGAGGTTATTTTTTTTTACTTTACATCAATTCAAATATTTATAAGTTAAATTTGTTGACTATCATATGCTTTTAGTTTTCCTCTAGTGTTTGGTTGCCTCAAGTATCAATCAGATTTGTTAATGCATTCATATTTTTTAAGACAAAAAGATGATTGTTTATTGGCATCTTTAACTTGAATAAATAGCTACAATATTAAGTACATTGTTGATGCTTCTGCTTATATTGCTACAAAACCATGTATGTTTGTGTTCATATCATTCCAGAAGAAGTTATTAAATTCATTGAATTTTTTTGGACTTGGATTAAATTAAGGTTTTTTTTAGTGTTGTATGTTATAATATTATAGATTCATGGGGGGCTTTTTTAAAACTACATTTACTGCTGCTTTCTTTTGATTTTAGTTAGTTTGATCTATTTGTATTGGTTGTTATTTTTCTGCAAGCTGACTCTTATGCTAGTTGGATTGTTTATGGTTTTCTGCTAGTTTATGCTGGTAATGGTCAACTCTTTACAATATTATAATAATTCATCATGCATCCATTTCATTATGCTAAAAACAATTGTTTACAGCTACTATTAAAGAGCGAGAGCCAAAAGGTTAGCAAAATTTAAGCTTGTTATATCATTCTCCACATATGTTTCAAACTGAAAAGCTTAAACTTATGGGCACTTTATCCATCATTTGATATTTTTACACCATTATGCTTTTAACCTTTATCAAAGGTTTTGGAATTTTGTTTCCTATTGTATCAAAAACAAAAAAAATGTTAAATTGGACTGAGAAGCTTCCCATAATATGAACATATCAAGAGCTATTTTTTTGTGGTTTGATGCTCTTTTGTTGGTTCATTTCATTATTATGGTTGGTTTTTTATAAGTCGGTTTCCTTGATCTTTTTGATTTGTTGAGATTGATTACTAAGAAATGATTCATTCCAACTATTATTAAAATTCAATATTTTTCAGAATATATTTTCATATATTCTAAATTTAGAACTGAATTTTAATATTTTTTATCAGGTATGTTCTGAGCTCAAGTAAATTATTTTCTTTTCTTTCTGTGTTAGTTTATTTTTTCTATGATTATATTGAGTTGTTACTTGCATTTTTGTTTGTTGCACTTTTTTTTGCTTGTCTTGTATGTTTTTTTTGGCCTTTTACGTTTTGGCACTCTCAATGTTGGAGCACGATTCAAATTCCAAAGACGATTTGATCATGATTTAAGTGGCAATTGAAAAAAGATAACTTCAGAATTAAGA
Organism: Phalaenopsis hybrid cultivar; assembly: GCA_002079205.1. Taxonomy (NCBI): domain Eukaryota; kingdom Viridiplantae; phylum Streptophyta; class Magnoliopsida; order Asparagales; family Orchidaceae; genus Phalaenopsis; species Phalaenopsis hybrid cultivar. The sequence goes on along the minus strand of JXCR01135734.1, from coordinate 7,779 downwards.
TTACCATGTCATGTTCGTTTATTTTTTGGCCTTTTACGTTTTCTGTGTTAGTTTATTTTTTCCATACATTTATTTTAATTTATTTTAATTAAAATAAATGTGAGCCATAATTAAAAAATATAACAGTTATTTGACACATGACACCTCAAAATTAAAGTCCTAATGCAGTATGATTCCTATTTGTTCCTTTTTCTTAAGTCTGAAGATGGTTCCACGTTTTATATTATGAATTATAATTTTCTTCGTCATTCTATTGCATTATAGGCAGGCAACGAATGCAACAATATAAAAATTATGATAAAAGTATTATATGAGTTGATGAAACTAATCACGATGAAAAACACATTAAGATAAGACTGTGTAAGGAAATCGTTGATTTTTTAAAAAGTTTACAACTTCATTTTCTCATCACCTCCAGAGTTAGTCTTAATAAAGAAACATCCATTATCTATGTACTTAAGTTTTTTTTTTTTTGCACTATTTAAACTTTATTTTCTTAAATTTATTTTCATGTTAAAGCTTGTAAGAAATTCTTATAAAGCATCATGTTTGGTTCTAGGTTATTTATCAACTCAAGTTAACAAAAGCTTTTTTTTTCTTCCAATTACTATTTTGAGCCATTTTCTGAGTGAGTAGAACTGAGCATGATTTTTTCTTTCTGAGTGGTAAAAGTTAGGATAATCTAAGAGAGATGGAAACCACACTAAAGTTGCATTGCTTTTTTGTTTTTTTTGACCTTTATACTTTCCTTTTTCCTACCCCTATGTGGTCATCTTCTCCAAGGGTTTCAATGCCCAATTTGTCATCTACAACTCTGTTTAGATTTATAATTTATTTGTTGTTAATTGACTTTTTCTTGTTTAGTATCATCCGTGGCTAGGGTTTGCAGTTGAGTGATTCTTTATATATCATCATTTTTTAAAGTAACCTTCATATTTTTATGTGATTCTTATTGGTGAGGTTTTTTGTTGGTACTTCCTAGTATCCCGAGCTTAGTTTTCTTGTGTGCCCACCTCCCCCGAGATCTTTCTGCAAGCCAAGGTTTGTTGGGGATTTTTCTATCCCCTCTATGATCATAGATTTTCTTTATTGTTCACTTCCACTTACAAAAATCAAATAAATTCACCATCTTATATCAAGTTATCTTTTAAACAAACTAATTGGCTTATCTCTTCATAGCTTTAGTTTCAAAAGCTTATGACTTTTGTTTGCTTTGCTTACATAAATAGTTGACCGATTAATATTTTGCTAGGAGGCATGGAGACACAAGGGCGCTCAAGGGTTGTCTTATTGTATCAAATACTCACGACACTTGGATGCTCAAAACACTGAGGATTTCACTTCACACACTACATAATGTGTCTTATTGTTTAATTTTTCTAACTATATTTTCGGGGATGTAAATTGTGAAAACTGATTCTAGAGATTTGAAAGAAAACTTTGAACAAAAGCGTACAAAATAAGAAAACATAAAAACCATAAATTTAATGTGGCAAAACCCGAGAATGAAAAAAAACCATGGAGTCACATAATCCTAAGAAATCCACTGTGAAGTAAAAGAGTGAAGAATAGTACAAATTACACCACATTTAAGCTCTTCACACTTTTGGACACCAAAATACACTTATACTCCACTCATTACACAAGAGAATTCAAAATCCCACAAAAAAAATCACATAAAGAATTGATTACAATGGACTCACGCTTTGTAGTTTTGCGACGCTCTAATATGATACCACAACATCATGCTCTTAGGTTTCAACACAAAATTTCCTCCGGGAGTAGTGTTGCGGTGCTACAAAGAAGGCGCCTTGACGATGTCAGTAACACCGTGAAGCTGATACTGCAACGTTGCAGGTACAATTCTAAAGTACCATATGATCCCGACTGTCTATATGCATCAATATAATAATGACTTTAATGATCTTTTTCACTTATGTAATCTTACTTTGCAATAGAACAAAAAACTTGATCCTGGAGAAAATAGAAATTTAACTTTTTAATTTATATATGTATATATTGGGATACTATACAAGTATACATATCATTATCAAGTAATATAAAATTTTTTGATTAAGATCTGAATGTCGAACCCACAGGGAAAATACACAATATGCACAAACTTTCTATTTTAAAAAGACAATTACTTAAACTATAAATATATTCTCAATAAATAAAATTCAAATCTTTTTGGTATTTTTGATATTTTGACAAAACAATAAAACTTATAAAGATAACTTGAGTTTATGTAAAAGAAAATATCTTTCTCCTTATCATGAATCAATAACAAGTACATGATTTTTATTGTGGAAGTATGCAAATTGTGTTGTGTCAAATATGAACAATGGTATTCTTTAACCTTACTAGAGATGCTATAAAAAACATTGACTAATTTAAAGTTTGAATAGTTTTGAAGACCGGCTAGACAGAGAAGATATCAGCTCTCACTCTAGAGTTCTCTTGATTCCCTTCACTTGGGGGCTAACATCTCGTATCAAAACCTAAAACAAAAAACCAAATTGGAGGCTTTAACATGTCATATTAAAGTCCTCTAACTCTATACCATTCAAAGTTTATTTTTCTATTTATTTGCATTCAATCATATGAATTACATTCTCATTCATAGATTCTAAAAAAGTTAGAGGCGTGTTGCTTACCTTATCGTTGTTGTCATTTATAAGCGTCGAGCAACACCCCCTCCCTAAGTTTTCCGCTCATCACATTAATTTCATAACAACCCAATTCCATTTATGACCAAATACCAACCCTCTCTTATTTCTCTACAAATTTTTTTACTGTATTTGAACTCAATGAATGAGTCCTAACCAACTTTTTCTTTTTCTTTTATTTTTCGAAACCTTAAATGCACGCGACAACTAAAGTGAGGTAACATTTTCTTTGTTTTTTGTTTTTAAATCTCTTTAATGCATGCACCAACATAAGAGAGGTAAGAGAAAAATAAATATTTGCTAAAATTGACTTTTATAAAGTTGATTATGTCATTTGTAGATTTATTTTTGAAAAATAGTTTTATTAAATAAATTTTTAATAGCTTTAGTTTCTAGAAATTCTTCAATATGTATTTAAAATGGTTCCTTCAAACAACTAATTATGTTGTAGATAGCGTAGCTTTAATAAATTGTGCTCCTTTGATCAATTATATAAGTTTTAAGTGATTTTTTCAATCCAAAAAATCAATGAGATTTTGGATCAATGATAAAAATTAGAGATGGAATATGAGTTATCAATGCACCTTCTTACAAAGGGTATCAACGAAGAGTAATATCATCCTCATATACAAATGGCCATATATTTGAAGCAAGGGAGTTGAAAGCTTTATATCTATGTATGGACGAAAAAAGATAACGATAATAACAAATAATGTATGGTTGTGTTCCCTACAAAGTAAAAAATAATGTGAATAATTATTCAAAAACTCATCCAATTTTAATTAATAATAGCTTCGAGATAAAATATAAATTATCCCTCCTTGTAGAAAAGTAAAACATGCGAAGAAAAAAGAAATTAGGGATAATTCTTTTAGAGCAATTCATGACAACTACAAGTGAGTTTCTACCCTAAGAACATAACTTATTAATAATAATTATGTCCGTCCTTTTAATATGAACTATAATAGGTAGGATAATTCATTTAAAATGTTTTATGTTATTTTCATTGTGTGAATTTATGGTCTTGTTGACCTCACTTTTGGTTGAGGTCTAGAAATTTCTTTAGTAGCCTAGGTCTAGCTATAGGACTTTCCTACTGACTAGTCTTAGAAAACTAGAAAAGGTACCCTCACCATTAGAAACTCAAAACTCTTCTCTTTACTCAACTTGAAGTTCCACATATTGGTCCTAACCTCTAGCACTTAGTAGGTAAGATCATTATGAGGGAACTCAAGGAGAGTTCCTATAGGGCTACTTGACCTTAGGATTGACCCTGGGTGTTGGTTTGGAGCTAAGGTACACAATCCCCTCACAAAACCCTCACAATACCCTCACAAAACCCTCACAATACCCTCACAATACCCTCACAATACCCTCACAATACTCTGGCTAAGACCAATATATGGGGACCCAAAATGGAGATTTCATTGGTCCATGACTCATTCAAAATGGTTCTCTACCCAATTGCACTAGAAATGCCCAACTTGGCCTTTTGCCCCTAGGCACCTCCAAATTACCTAACTGCCCTTGGGACCCAAATTTGGCCAAAATTCCCAAATTTTTCCAAAATACCCTAATTTATCAAAACTCATTTCAAACGTTTCAATACATTCAAATTTGCCAAAACTGACAAAAATGCTGATCAAAACACATTTCAAACACTTTGAATACATCCAAATTTGTTACCTAAAATTGCTCAAAACTTGTTCCAAACACTTTGAATACATTCAAATTTGCCAAAATTGAGATCAAAATTCATTCCAAACACTTTGAACATATCCAAATTTGTCAAAACTGACAAAAAATTCCAAAAAAGGCCCCAAATTACCAAAATGCCCCTCCATGGCCTAAAAATCCAAAAATTCCAAAAATTCCCAAAAAGTCCTAATAAATCTAAAATATTTCCAATTTCATTTTTTCCAACTACACCATGGTCCAATTTGGTCAATTTGACCATCTTTGACCAAAACCCCCAATTTGACCCTTAAAGGCTTAATTTAGGTCTAAATCCAAACCCATCAAAACCCATTCAAATTGACTATCAAATCAACTTCAAAATAACTTTCATCCTTCATGAAAGTTGTTCATCATGATGTTTTACACCAAATAAAACAATCAATTTGGACTTAGCCCATGGCTAGCCCAAGTTTGACCCAAACTTAGCCCAACATGCTTAAAATG
>JXCR01135731.1:16483-54168 GCA_002079205.1 Phalaenopsis hybrid cultivar | reverse complement strand
TTCATTTGGACTAAGTGATTCCAATAGAAAATAGTGGTGCCGGGACGATGGAACCGTGGGATCTTGACCGGTGTCGCTTTAATCAACTTTAATATGCCCATAATAAAATTTAAAGAGCTTTAACAATAGGGTCACCTGATTTAACATTATATAAAATGACCTAGAAAACTTGAACTCTGCTACAACGAGGAGCTTGGAGCTTACATGGTGAGCAGCCTGACCATCTTTAACAGCAAGAGGATCTATACTAATATATCCCTTCCTTAGCTTTAAAACAACAAAGCCATAGGAATTCAAGGTTGTTTGCCTAGTACAACATAAATCCTCAAACATATTTTTAGGCGTTTGTACAACCATATTGTATAATATAAGCCCTAAACTTGTCTTAGGACTCCGAGGTAGTCGTTTGTCACGACTTAAATCCTCATATCTTCCAGGTTATTTGTGTTGATTGCTTCACAGAAATGTAAATCCTAATAAATAAAAAAAATTGCAGGATGAAACATCTAAATGATTTCTCCTAAATTGAACCCAAATAATAGGATAGCTTACGAAGTCATCGAAGTTCTCCTTCGGATTTGTGGCATCCTCTAGTGTTTGCTCCTTTGGACTCCAAAACAAAATGTTCCAAATTTGAACCAATCCCCTTCATACTTCTCAATCCGATATCTTTGAAATGTCCTTACCATTTGAACTCCTTAAAGATAATTTTTCTTCATTTTATTGAGAGTATTATTAGGTAACTTCATTTACTAAAGATGTAATTAACTATAGGGGCTTGCCCTTATAGGAAGCTTTTCCCAAACCCAGCATAATACAAACCCCCTTGAAGGTAATTTTTCTTGATTTTTATCGAGAGTATTCTTAGATAACTTTAGTTATCTAAGATTATAATTTTTTCTTGATTTCTATCGAGAGTATTCTTAGGTAACTTCAGTTATCTAAGATGTATTAACTATAGGGGCTTGCCCTTATAGAAAGCTTTTCCCGAACCCAGCATAATATAAACCCTATATTATAGGGGCTTGCCCTTATAGGAAGCTTTTCCCGAACCCAGCATAATATAAACCCTATTTAAATTTTCCTTGATTTCTATCGAGAGTATTGTTAGGTAACTTCAGTTATCTAAGATGTAATTAACTGTAGAGGGGCTTGCCCTTATAGGAAGCTTTTCTCGAACCCAGCATAATACAAACCCTATTTAATTCCTTATATTAAATAGGGGAACTTGTCGACCAATATATTGGTTTCGCAAACCAAACGCATAACTTTCTTTAGTTTATTTGATCGAGCCTCACTCTCAATTCTTGCGTTCATCCTTCGGGTTAGATAACTTTCTTTAGTTTGTTTGATCGAGCCTCACCCTCAATTCTTGTGTTCATCCTTCGGGAGATATACATGATTTGAGGTAAAACGCTCTTTGATCTAAACTAAGAAAATTATGGGGTCAGTTTGACTTCATCTTTTTCAAAACCCAACTTTTTAAACGTCCTTCTGAAGTGGGCAACGAATCAATTCTGATGACCGACAGCTTCTTACGGGCAAACCCCACACCAAAAATAGTGCCGACAGCAGTCAATGTCAAGTTCCATATGAAAGTTGAGAAAACATTTTATTACCTTGGAAGCCCATTTTTTTTATTGATGAGAATTAAATAAGAAATGGAAATGAAGCATTAGATGTTATTTTGGATCGTTCATCACACGCTTCAACACCATTGATGCCAAGAAATAGTTGGAAGGTCAACGACTTTGGAGAAGAAAATGAAGAAAATAGAAAGAGAACTTCAGAGTATTACGAATGTAATAGGAAATCTTAACTACCTCTTTGATCACCTAGACGGGATAATGAAGGAGAACTTTGATCATATTGGAATAATTGAAGCAGAATTGGTATAGATGTTCAAGAAAAATGGATGGATTGATGAAAATTTGACTAATCAATTCCCATATCGACCCTTCTACAATTTGTATGTCCATTACAATTTTATGGGAGATATTAGAGGAGGAGAAAGTACTAAAGATGAGGCAAAATAATTGAAGAAGTTGGACTCTCTACTAGTTTTAAATACTTATGTAATTTTGTGGATTTGATTTACTTGAATTTACTTTAGAACTCTATTTATGTGTATAGTTTTGTGTCAGTGTTTTAGTGTTGTGGCTTGATTTCGACGTTGAATTAAAATTTAGTTTATTTTAAGAATGTGGAAGTGTGATTAGAAAAATGTATTTGTAAAAAGTATGTTTTCATAAATAAAAGTTAGTTTAGTGTTATTTGTGAAAATGCTTATTCGTGAAATTATTTTTAGATGAAAAATAGGTTCAAAAAGACTAAATAGGCTTTGGAGTAAATTAAAATTTGAAATAAAAATGAAAATATGAATTTCTAGTTACTAGCGCCCACGGGACCGACATGGGCGGCGAAAGTGCCCTCGACTCACACCAACCCAAACACCCTTAAAATTTGTGATTTGCACAATAAAATGCCATTTTTAACCTTTGAGTCCCTATCAACCTCCAGTTTTTACTCCTAGGGCTTACTATTGCTCGAATTTTAGGAGATTTTGAGGCAAACAAAGTTTGGATTTCATCTTCTCTAGGTAAGAGCTACACTTTAAACTCAAAATTTTTTATTTTCACCAAGGAATTATCTTACATTTCTAAGATTCAAAATTTTGAGATTTTTTTGGAAGATTTTGAAAAAATCCTTTAGTGAAGAGCTCTTACATAGTAGATTTATGTTTAGAACATTCCACATTATAATTTTCAGAATTATTTGGAATTTATTTGGATTTTATGAAATTTTGGTAGATTTACCATGACACCTAGAATGAACAAAGGAAAGATAAAGGTAGATTTTTATTATCAAAAGTTTGTCAACTACAAGGCCAACAATTGCTTCAATAGTCTAATTAGAACTAAAAAAGTGATTCTGGATTTAGAATTAAAAATTTGAACAGAGAAGTTGAAATATTAATCAATGCTCAACAATGGGAGAATTTTTGCTACTTTACTGCTGAGGCGATTATTGGTGTACTGATTGAGTTCTATGCCGATTTTAAGGAGACTTCTGAAGACTATGTGTTTGTTTAATAGAAAATGGTGGAGTTTACTACATGGAAGATTAATGAATTTTATTAGTAAGAAGATGTGTACAGCTACCAGTACAAATTGTTTTCTGCTACAAATGAGACCTTCGATGAAGTTATTTTTTTTCTTACTGATGGAAGAGGAACTGGAAGGTGAAGAATGGTGTTAAGGTAAACTTTCCTCTTTCTATGTTAAATGTAGTATTAAGGCCTGATGCTGCTTTATTTCTGGAAGAATGATACCAACAACTCATCACAGTGAAGTTACAAAGGATAAAGCAATCTTGAACTTCAAATACCAACAGATGAAAGGATAGATGTAGGCTCTATTATTTATAGAAACACTCAATCTATTGCTTTTGGCGAGACCACTAGAGGTTTAGCACTTCTTGCTCTGATCTTCACACTATGTGAACCGATAGGAGTTGATTATAGAGCAGATGAGGAGAGGATTGAACCTCTAAAACCTATTGGGCCTACCAATATAAATACTTATGAATCTCATGTTGGATGGAGATATGAAAATAGGACCAGGGATATTCCTTCTACTTCAAGTACTTCTAGTACCCCTACTATTTAGGAACTTATGGAGCAGATGATGATCCAACGGGGAGATATCTTAAGATAAGATATCAGTGGAAAATATGGAGGCCAAACATGCTCACAATGATGATTTGACAAGACAAAAGTTCAAATATGATGCTGCTTATGATGATGCAATGGTCAGAAACATGAGGGGTAATCACTCAGTTCAGTTTTCTACTCACCCTGTTTTTACTCCATATCAGCAGCAGAATTTGGATGCTGAAGAAGAAGAAGAAGACGATGATTGGTGATGCTTTAGTTAGACTTCTTTTTAGTTTATGCTTGGTTGAACTTGATTATCGAGACTGTTTGTTTTTTATATGTGTAATACTTTATTTTAAATGTTATGTTGAATTGTGTACTACAAATTTGTGATACTATTTTTACATTGAGAACCATTTAAGTACTATTATTTGTTTTTAGTACATTGCTAGATCTATTTGTAGTTAACTCTTTCTCACCAAATTATGTATATATTATGGATTATTTAATGTATTAAGTATTGTAGCTTTTCATATAAGCACTTGCAATACTTTAAAGTTAAATTTTAAATCAGAACTTTCAACAGGTATGTCTTTTCTTTATGTATTAAATGTTTTCTTTCACCCTTTATTTTTTTGTTTTTCAGGCAAAATCTTTTAAAAATTTAAGTTTTTGGACAAAGAAAAATTCCTTTTTAAAGAAAAGAAGCTTAGTATGATTTGTCCTCTGTTAGCTACATTTTCAAATATTTTTAAAAACTTTTTTCAAGACCTTTGGTATTAGAGGATAACTTTAGATAACTATATTTATGTTTCTAAATACATAGTAAACTTAAGTAAAAATTTTTAAATAATAAAAGTTAATTTTAGAGATTATGATATTTAGTAAGAAAGAATAAAACTATTTTTTTATTTAAAGTAAATGAATTTGAATTTTTTTTGAAATAACAAAAATCTTTAGAATTCATAAAGAAGAAAAGATTAAAACTTTATGAAAAATCTTTAAAGCTAATATAAATTTATAAAGTGAAGGAATGTGAAAAGCTTATAACTTTAAGAAGAGGATGGTGAAGTACAAAATCATTAAAGGCTATCCCGATATAGTAGTCCTCAAATAAAAAAAAATAAGAGAAAAGAAAAGAAAAGTGATTGAAAATTATCCTAAAAAAATTAAAAAGAAAAGAAAAGATGTGAGGAGAAGCATGAGGAGATGCCTAATCAAAAGTTGGCTTCACTTGAATCAACTTAAAGAAGAAGGCTTGGCTACATTTTCTAAACTTATATGTAAGTATTAGCATATTTACTAGTAAAGTTTCATGAAGTTCTTTTTCATATGAATATTTTATGTGGCTTTAATATGATTAATTTGCACTTTTCCTTGAAAAGAATAGAGAATCAAAAATCTTAGACTTGACTGCTAGATATTTTTATACCTCTGTTATTAACTAGAGTTATTTTAAATCTTTCTTAGGTTATACTATTGTATTTAGAGGACTAAATTATAGAAGTCTAGAAGTTAAAATCTTAGCCATTAGTCATATTTTTACGTAGTAAAGTAGTTACTTGGGAACAAGTAACATTTATGTTTGGGGGATTTTGATACACCAAAAATATATACATTTTTAGACCCATATTTTATATTTCTTTTTGGTGATATTGCACTTTAATGGAAGGTAGTTTTTATGTTCTATTACAGGTTGTTGATTTTTAGGACTTGGAGCAAAAAGGAAGCAAAAATGATGAAATTTGGGGTCAAAATGGAGAAATGAAGAAATCGTTCATTGCCGATAACGCCATTTGATAGAGAGCATAGATTAATTTGGACACTTTTTGAAGAGTTTTTGGATGCACCTATTGGAGAATCGACCTTAGGCTTTATTTAAAGCCAAAATTGCTCAGAAAAGAGACCTTCCTTCGTCCTCCTTCTTTATTCGCCTCTATTTTCCATCCATCAGCCCTTTTGCTCACTTCTTATCATTCCACACCATTAGTGAGTTATTTTATATATAGTTTTGAGTTTGTGTGGTGAGTTTGAGTGTGAATTATTCTATAAGAAGTGTTGGAGAGGAAGATAAGTGAGAGATATCTTCTTCCCACATTTCTTAAGAGAGGCTATAAGAGATTTACTTTGAGAAAGAATTTCAGATATGTGTTGCTTGTTTATTATTGTTGAATGATTTATATATAAAATTTTTGTATTGTTCTATCTTTCTCATGAAGTCGGTGTAGTTTCCTTTATCTTTCTCCTTACTCTGAGACATGGTTAAATGAAGAGATAATTTAGATGTGTCAAAATTAAAATTTAAAATAAATTATGATGACTTTTCAACTCTGCTCTTAATTTACTTTTTAATCAGGACAATTGAATTGTTAAAATATGTTGTGAAACACATGATCTGAAAAATGGAGTATGAGTTCCACAATAGTGTGAGAATCACATTTAATTTTATGAAGGAGTATTTTGTTAATGGAATTAAGTGAAAATAAACAGGGAAATAAACTTTTTTGGGTGTAAAATTGGAGATTTCTAGGGTGACAGACTAAAAATCCTCAATTCAATCTTAGTGTTTAAAAACTAAAGCGAGAGTTAGCCTTCAGGAGAAGGAAAGTAAGAGCTCTGAACTGGGAGCCAGTATCCTCCAAGCCTAGCCATGGATTTAGAGACTAAACCTAAGATTAGCCAATGATTTTGTATAACACTAAATCAGGGAAGAGAATAAAAATTGCTTCTATTTGGCACAATACATATTTAAACCATTTCTCTCATCTCATTTCACAAAAACTCATTGTAATGGGAAAAATGCTTTTTCATATTAGAAAGCTTCATCACATAAACATAGTTTAGTATTTATTAATTTTAAACCCTGCTTTTAAATTCTGCTTGTAGTAAATAATTTAGTATTGATTGTATCTTAAACATTCAAAATTATTGACAGTAATTTTGTTTTACTTCTGTGAATTTCCTAGTTAATTTATCATTTCAAATTTAAACCTTCCTCGTGGGATAGATATTTGCGACTTAAAAAGAAAGTCTTAAATTACTTGATAACGATACGTATACTTGCGTAGAATACTTCCATTAAGTGTTTAATGTTATTATTTATAAAATACCACACCAAGTTTTTGGCACCATTGTAAAGTCGAGTCAAATTTATAAATTTTACACAGCTCTAGTTTCATTGGCCAACTATTCAAACTAATTATTAGCCAATATTCTTTATAGCATCTCTAGTAAGGGTAAGGAATATTTTTACTTCTATTTAGCACAACACATTTAGTATACTTCCACAAAAGAATTTCTATATTTATCACTAATTCATAATAAGGAAAAAGATATTTCATTTTTATTATTTTCATCTTGCATGTATTTTAGTTAAGTTAATTAGTTGCTTACGTTATTTTCAATTATCAAAAATTACAAAATGAATCAAACTTTCATTCCTATTTTAGCATCTTAAGATTAAGTAGGAATGTATTGCTAAGTAACGTTTGTTATTTAAGTCTAGCTCTCCTTGTTGGTTGATATTAAGGACTCAATCAGAAAGTTCTATATTACTTGATAACAATATGTATACTTGCGTAGTATCCCATATTGAAATATTATAACTACATTCTTATTTGCATGATAGTGAAAGATTTACCTAGTTTTTGCTTTGGATCAAATTTTTGGCTTTGTTGCAAATTAAGAATAACTATTAGGGAAATTAATCATATAATCGAATACATCGCATTTAACATCTATATATATAGAAAATCAGGATCAAGTTTTGGTGTCGTTGTCGGGGAGAAATATAATAGTAATTTGCAATAACATTTTCAAAAACAAAATATTTTAAAAACAGAATTGTTTAGAAAACAAAGTTTTTAGCAAGTCTTATTTAAACTGTAAGATTTATTTTAGGAATATTGTAGTGTCCTTTATACATAAAGTTCTTGTTTGTGTGTTTATATTTTTTGTTTCATTTTATTTTATGTTTTATGGTAATGTATGCATAGTTCAGGTTTCATAAGACTTGTTCCTTACGATTTTGAATTAGAAAGAACTTTTAACAAAATAAAAAAATAAATATTACTGAAAATTTTCAAGAAATGGTAAATCAAACTAATCAAAATATTGAAGAGTTTAGAACTTTAAGAGATTATGCAAACCCTACATGGATGAACTTCATTGTAGTATTCGAAAACCCATTATAGTGGCTAATTTATTTGAGCTTAAACCTGCTATTATCCAAATTTTATCAAATAATCAGTTTCAGGGAGCACCAACTGAAGATCCAAATTTACATCTTGCCAATTTTCTAGAATAGTGTGCTACATTTAAATATGATGGTGTATCAGATGATGCTATAAAATATAGATTATTTCCTTTCTCACTAAGGGATAAAGGTAACTTATGGTTACATTTGTTATCACATGGATCTATCAGAACATGGAGTGATTTAGCACAAAAATTCCTTGCTAATTATTTTCCACCATAAAAAATTGCAAAGCTTATAAATGATAATACTTATTTTTATTAGTTTGAATGGGAATCTATTTATTAAACATGGGAATGATTTAAAGAACTCTTAAGAAAGTGACCACACCATCCTATACTAGATTGGTTAATAATTCAAACTTTTTATAATATATTAGCTAGATCTTTTAGATCTATTTTCGATATCGCTACCGGTGGTCCATTAATGTCAAAAACATTTCATGATAAGAGATGGCTTCAAATAATTTTTAATCGCTTTCTGAATGGGTAAATCTTAAGAAAGTAGCCAATATTCACAAAAGTGATGCATTTTCCATGCTAGCAAATAAAGTTATCGCAAATTCAAAGAAGTTAGACCAATCTGGAATGAATTTTTCTCAACCAATTCCTATGATTGAAGAAAATTCATTAGGCTAAATGGTAGATTCTCAAGCATCATTAGAAACTTTGAATGTTATAAACAATAAGCAGAAAAACCCATTTTCAAATTATTATAACCCAATTAGAAAAACCATCCCAACTTCAATTGGAATAATACTACAGGTGGTAATAATCAACAATGGGGGAAAAATCAAGTAAACCTATTGGAAAATTAGAAAAACCAAGGGAGTAATAATTATAGACCTACTTATCCTCTAGGCTTTAACAGTAATCCACAATTTAAAAAGAAGAATTTATTTTTAGAAGAAGTGGTGTTACAAATGGGAAATCAGTTTGAAAGTCATGGAGCTACAACTAGAAATATTGAAAATGATTTAGGAAAAATAGTAAATTCATGAAGTTATAGATCCCAAGGAACACTTCCTAGTAGTACAAAAATAAATCTAAAACACCAGAATAAAGAGCAAGTAAAAGCCATTCAAGTTAGAAGTGGAAGAGAATTGGAAGATAGTGACCAAAGAAAAATATATTGAGATTTCCATACCTATTTTATACTGTTTTTTATTATACTGCACTTTAAAGAATGGTATTTTTGATGTTTTGTTACAGGAATGATGAATTAGGGTCATTAGAGCAAAAATATGCAAGAAGGAGCAAATTTCGAGCAAAAAGGACCAAAATGTGCAGAATTAAACTAGGGCGCCAACGACAAAATTTTCCCGAGACTCCAGAATTAATTCATAATGAAGGTTTGCCGACGGCGCCCTCGAGGCCTCCAATGGTGAGCTTGGCAGTTATGCCTAATCAGGATTTGGATAAGGCCAAATTTTGAAGGGATGCTTAGGCAACTCTTGGGAAAGCTCATCCATAACTTTAAAAGACTATTTTGGCCAAAAATTGGAGGAGCCTAATGAGTCTGGAAGAGGGGGAAGTGCTAGAGAGAGTTCCTGGAGATTAGAAAGGTTCCAATAGTGTGAGGACTTCTTCAAGAGATTGTAAGAGTGGAGGGAAAGTGAGAGATTTCTTCCTCCTTGTTGTTTCGAAGAGGAATTATGTGTGTTGTAAGGAAAGGAAGAGATTCAGAGGAACTTCGAGGAGTGTTCTTGGGGAGAAATTACAGATAAGTTACTTACTTATTATAGTTTGTATGACTTTGATTTTATATATGAATTTTGAGCTTTGTTGTGTTTTCCCCATGAGATCTGAGTAGTTTTCTCTATCTTTCTCCTTGCCTCGAGATTTATGAAATGGTTATTTGAATTGGTGAAGCCATGAAAATTTTTAAGAAATTGTGATGATCTTTTCACTTTGATCTTAATTTACTTTCAATTTGGCCAATTAATTTGTTAAAATATGTTGAGTTTTACAACTAAAGTGAAGATACATCGAAGGGTTGGGTGCAAATAAATAGGGAAATAATATTATCAGATTCAGGGAGGTCAAAGCCCTTGGAAGTTGGGTGCAAATAAATAGGGAAATATTATTATCGGGTGGGGAGGTCAAAGTCCTTGAAAGTTGGGTGCAAATAAATAGGGAAATAAAATTATCAGGCGTAAACTTGGTGATTGAATTGATTTGTTAAAATATGTTGAGTTTTACAACTAAAGTGAAGATTACATCCAAGATTAAAATAATTTGTTAAAATATGTTGAGTTTTACAACTAAAGTGAAGATTACATCCAAGATTCAGAGAGAATTTTTTAAAATATGTTGAGTTTTACAACTAAAGTGAAGATTACATCCAAGATTCAGGGAGGTATTCGTTAAAATATGTTGAGTTTTACAACTAAAGTGAAGATTACATCCAAGATTCAGGGAGGTCCTTAAATATGTTGAGTTTTACAACTAAAGTGAAGATTACATCCAAGATTTAGGGAGGTCAAAGCTTTTGTTAAAATAAGTTGAGTTTTACAACTAAAGTGAAGATTACATCCAAGATTCAGGGAGGTCAAAGCCCTCAATATGTTGAGTTTTACAACTAAAGTGAAGATTACATCGAAGATTCAGGGAGGTCAAAGCCTTTATATGTTGAGTTTTACAACTAAAGTGAAGATTACATCCAAGATTCGGGGAGGTCAAAGCCCTTGATATGGTTGAGTTTTACAACTAAAGTGAAGATTACATCCAAGATTCAAGGAGGTCAAAGCCCTTGGAAATTGGGTGCAAATAAATATAGTTTTACAACTAAGGTGAAGATTACATCCAAGATTTAGGGAGGTCAAAGTCCTTGAAAGTTAGGTGCAAATAAATAGGGAAATAAAAATTATCGGGCGTAGAATTGGAGATTTTAGAGTGACAAGGTGAGCAAATTAAATAGGGAAATAAAATTATCGGGCGTAGAATTGGAGATTTTAGAGTGACAAACTAAAATCTAATAGGGAAATAATATTATCGGGCGTAGAATTGGAGATTTTAGAGTGACAGAATAAAATCCCCAACTAAGGATTTAGGGAGGTCAAAGCCCTTGGAAGTTGGGTGCAAATAAATAGGGAAATAATATTATCGAAAATAGAGAAATAATACTATGGCGTAGAATTGAAGATTTTAGAGTGACAGACTAAAATCCCCAATTCGGTCCTATCGTTTGGCTGTGATTTAGGGAGGTCAAAGCCCTTGGAAGTTGGGTGCAAATAAATAGGGAAATAAAATTATCGGTATTTAGGGAGGTCAAAGCCCTTGGAAGTTGGGTGCAAATAAATAAAATAATATTATCGGGCGTAGAATTGGAGATTTTAGAGTGACAGACTAAAATCCCCAATTCGGACCTATCATTTAAGTGCTGAAGTGTAGATGTTAGCTCTTAGGCAAGGGGAACGTGGGAGCTCCAAAGTGAGAGCCCCAGCCTAGCCGCAGATTCAGTAAACAAGCGTAGGATTAGTTAATGTTCTTTATGTCTGGACCAAAAGGTAAAGAATTGGTATGCTTCTATTTGGTAGAATATAATTTGAACCAATTCACTTTATCCATTCACTATAATTTCTTAACAAAGAGAATGACTCATTAGTATCATTCGTTATTTAATAGTTATTAAAATTATATATTTATTGCAATTGCCTATTAGTGACAGATAAGTAATTGAACTTCCTTGTTGTGATTAAATTATTGTTTTTTCTAAAATCTTTGTTCATAATTCTAAACCACTCCTTACTGGATCAATATCTAGGACATGCTTTTCTAAAATCTTAGTTCGTAGTTCTAAAGTTACTCCCTATGGGATCGATATCTAGGACTCTATTGAAGCCCCTATATTACTTGAGCGATATGTATACTTGCGTTGATAAGTGTGACTTTACAAATATTGAAACTTATATTACTTGAGCGATACGTATACTTGCGTTGATAAGTGTAACTTTACAATTATTGAATATTTTATACATCCATCTTTATCGAATCCATTACTTGAGCGATACATATACTTGCGTTGATAAGTGTGACTTTACAATTATTGAATATTTAATCTACTTGAGCGATACGTATACTTGCGTTGATAAGTGTGACTTTACAATTATTGAATATTTATTTCGTCCATATTTATCTTATATTTTGAGCGATACATATACTTGCGTTGATAAGTGTGACTTTACAATTATTGAATATTTTATACATAATTCTAATATTACTCCCTGTGGGATCGATATCTAGGACTCCATTAGAGCCCTATATTACTTGATTTCTAAACCACTTCCTGTGGGATCGATATCTAGGACTCCATTAGAGCCCTATATTACTTGAGCTAGTTCTAAACCACTCCCTGTGGGATTGATATCTAGTACTCCATTAGAGCCCTATATTACTTGTGCGATATTATTACTCCCTGTGGGATTGATATCTAAGACTCCATTAGAGCCCTATATTACTTGAGTGATACGTATACTTGCATTGATAAGTGTGACTTTACAATTATTGAATATTTTATACATACATCTTTATTCTTGCGTTGATAAGTGTGACTTTACAATTATTGAATATTTATTACATCCATATTTATCTTATTCTTTACAATTATTGAATATTTATTACGTCCATATTTATTTTATATTTTTAAGCATATATAAAATTGCGGTCAAGTTTTTGGTGCCGTTGTCAGGGACTGAGTGAGTAAAATCATGATTATAGTAACGAACAAATTAGGATTATTAGAAAATTTTTACTTGAATTGCAACTTATTTTTATATTTAATTAATTATATTGCCGTGTCATGATTTCAAATTGTATGCGTAAATTTGGACCTGAAAATGTTATACCCTACTATTCGAAATTAGAATGCACTGTTAGAAGGATTACAAGATTAAGAAGAGAATTTAGAAATTTTGATACAATGGAAAACAACATGAATAATCAAGGAATAGAGAATGAACACCAACCTATACCCCTACATAATTATGCAAATCCTATAGCAGATGAAATTCACTTATCTATCCAAAATCCTAATGTAGCTACTAATTCATTTGAGCTTAAACCTGCTATTATCCAAATGGTACAAAATAATCAATTTGGCGGTACACCAAATGAAGATCTGAACTCAAACCTCGCTAGTTTTTTAGAACAATGTGCTACTTTTAAATATGACAGAGTCTCAAACGATGCTGTTAGACTTAGAATTTTTCCTTTTTCACTGAGGGATAAGGCTAAGATGTGGTTAAATTTGTTAGCACCAGGATCTACTAGAACTTGGGGAGAACTTTCACAGAAATTTCTATCCAAATATTTCCCTCCATCCAAAACTACTAAACTTAGAAATTACATAATATCGTTCTGTCATATTGATGAAGAGTCAATATATGAAGCTTGAGAGAGATTTAAAGATCTTCTTAGGATGTGCCCTCATCATTCGTTACCAGATTGGTTGATAATTCAAACTTTTTATGATAGATTAGTGGGGTCTCTTAGATCGATTATAGATGTTGCGGCTGGTGGTTCTTTAATGTCCTTTTATAATGGATTAGTGGGATCTCTTCGATCGATTATAGATGTTGTGGCTGGTGGTTCTTTAATGTCAAATCTTTTTGATGAGGCTTATTTTTTAATAGAAGAGATGGCTACCAACAATTTTCAATGGCCCTCTGAATGGGTAAATCTTAAAAGAGTAGCTAGTATCAATGATTCTGATTCAATATCTATGTTAGCTTCGCAGATTGCTATAATATCAAAGAAATTAGATCATTATGGGATTAATTATTCTCAAACACCTCCTATGACGGAAGAGAATTCATCTAAGCAATTTGTTGATGTTCAAACTTCATATGAGACTTTAAATGCTATTAATAGACCCAACAACCCTTATTCAAACTATTATAACCCATATTGGAAGAATCATCCAAATTTTAATTGGAATAATAATTCTTCTACAAATCAACAGTGGGCAAACAACTGAGTGAACCCATTAGGAAATTCATCCAACCAAGGAAATGTAAATTACAGACCTTCTTATCCTTCAGGATTTAACAATAACACTCAATTTAAGGAGAAGAAGTTATCTATGGAAGAGCTGATATTAAACATGGGTCAATAATTGCAGAATCAAGGAAATTAATTACAAATTCAAGGAAATCAATTACAAAATCTAGGAAATGCTATTAAGAATATTGAAAACTAATTGGGACATATCGCTACTGCTCTTAGTAACCAAACATTAGGGTCAAGAGTACCCAGAATTAGAGTATCCATTTACACCAATAAAAATTACTGTCGAGAAACCTCCACCACCG
The DNA here is from genome assembly GCA_002079205.1 of Phalaenopsis hybrid cultivar. Taxonomy (NCBI): domain Eukaryota; kingdom Viridiplantae; phylum Streptophyta; class Magnoliopsida; order Asparagales; family Orchidaceae; genus Phalaenopsis; species Phalaenopsis hybrid cultivar. The sequence continues at coordinate 39,948 of JXCR01135731.1, read as the reverse complement.
TTTCCTCAAAGATTAAAGCAACACAAACAGAATAAACAATTTTTTAAATTCTTAGAAATTCTTGAGAAGTTAACAGTAAAAATTCCCTTCGTAGAAGTTTTAGAGCAAATGCCCAATTATGTGGAATTTATGAAAGATATTCTAAACAAGAAAAGGAAGTTCACGAATGATGAAACTGATGCACTTAGCGAAGAGTGTAGTGCAATTATTCAGAAAAAGTTTCCTGAAAAATTAAAAGATCTAGGTAGTTTCACTATACCGTGTGCTGCACTTAGCGAAGAGTGTAGTGCAATTATTCAGAAAAAGCTTCCAGAAAAATTAAAAGATCCCACTTAGTGAAGAGTGTAGTGCAATTATTCAGAAAAAGCTTCCTGAAAAATTAAAAGATCCTAGCAGCTTCACTATACCATGTGCTATCGGTGAAAATTCCTGAAAAATTAAAAGATCCAGGAAGTTTCACTATACCGTGTGCTATTGGTGAAAATTTTTATGATTTATGTGATTTGGGAGCCAGCATTAATCTTATGCCTCTATCAATTTTCAAAATATTAGGATAAGGAGAAGTCTCACCTACTTTTGTAACTCTACAGTTAGCGGATCGTTCAGTTACATATGCTAAGGGAGTTATAGAAGATGTGTTTGTAAAAGTTGATAAATTTATATTTCCTATGGGAGTTACATATCCTAAGGGCGTTATAGAAGATGTGTTAGTAAAAGTGGACAAATTTATCTTTCTTGTGGATTTCATTGTTCTTAGATATGGAGGAAGATAAAGAAATACCTATTATTTTAGGGAGACCATTTTTAGCTACTAGAAAAGCTATGATAGATGTTTCAAAAGAAGAATTAAATATGAGAGTTAATGATCAAGAAGTGACTTTTAACATTGAGAAATCTATGAAATACCCTACTATTGAAAGAGATAATGAATGTTTTTGCATGGAAATTAGGGAACATCTATTGAAAGAATATTTTAAAGAACATTTTGAAGAGAAAGAACAATCTGAAGAGAGTAATGAAGTTAGTTTGGACAAATTAGAAAATGAAGAATTAGATTATGTTCAAGAAAGATTTGAGATGTTGGATATTACGAAAAATACCGATAAGAATCTGTTACCGTCAACTATAAAACCACCTGAACTTGAGTTGAAAGTATTTCCTAGCCACTTGAAGTATGTGTTTTTAGGAGACTCATCTACATTAGCAGTTATTATATCTTCAGAATTAAATAATTTGCAAGAGCAAAGAATGTTAGATACACTGAAAAGATATAAGAAAGCTTTTGGTTGGACCATAGCTGAAATTAAGGGAATCAATCCTTTAAAAAGATATAAGAAAGTTTTTGGTTGGACCTTAGCTGATATTAAAGGAATCAGTCATTCGATATGTATGCACAGAATTATATTAGATGAACAATATAAACCAAGAGTTGATCCATAAAGGAGATTAAACTCTGCACAGAATTATATTAGATGAACAATATAAACCAAGAGTTGATCCACAAAGGAGATTAAATATGATGATGAAAGAAGTAGTTAAGAAGGAAATTTTGAAATGGTTAGACCAATTCATTATGTTCCTAAGAAAGGAGAAGTGACTTTTGAAATAAAAGAAAATAAAGAATTAATACCTATCAGACAAGTTACTAGGTGGCATATTTGCGTTGATTATGGAAAATTAAACACTGCCACCAGGAAAGATCACTTCCCTTTAACCTTTTTAGATCAAATNCTAAATTAGTTATTTCACTTCCCTTTAACCTTTTTAGATCAAATAGTAGATAGACTTGCTGGGCACAAATATTTTTATTTTTTAGATGGATATACCAGTTACCATCAAATTCCTAGTGCTCCTGACGATCAAGAAAAGACAACATTTACTATTTACCATAAAATTCCTATTGCTCATGAGGATCAAGAAAAGACAACATTTACTAGTCCTTTCGACTTTTCGAAGAATGCCTTTCAGATTATGTAATGCACCTGCAACATTCCAGAGATGTATGATGATTTCGAAGAATGCCTTTCGGATTATGTAATGCACCTGCAACATTCTAGAGATGTATGATGTCTGAGTTAATTGATGATGGATTGGAAGTATTTATGGATGATTTCTATGTATTTGGAACATCATTTAACGCATGCTTAAATTATCTTGAAAAAGTTTTAAAGTTATGTGAAATAACTAATTTAGTTCTGAGTTAGGAGAAATGTCAATTTATGGTTGCAGGAGGAATTGTGTTAGGGCATAAAATTTTGGAAGATGGTATGGAACCTATCAATTTATGGTTGCAGGAGGAATTGTGTTAGGACATAAAATTTCAAAAAATGGTATGAAAGTAGTCAATTTATGGTTGCAGGAGGAATTTTATTAAGGCATAAAATTTTGGAAGATGGTATGGAAGCAGACCTTCCAAAAATTCAAGTTATATCTAAATTAACACCTCCTACTAATGTAAGAGGGGTTAGAAGTTTTGCAGGAGGAATTGTGTTAGGGCATAAAATTTTGGAAGATGGTATGGAAGCAGACCCTGCAACGCAGGAGGAATTGTGTTAGGGCATAAAATTTTGGAAGATGGTATGGAAGCAATCAATTTATGGTTGCAGGAGGAATTGTGTTAGGACATAAAATTTCAAAAAATGGTATGAAAGTAGTCAATTTATGGTTGCAGGAGGAATTTTATTAAGGCATAAAATTTTGGAAGATGGTATGGAAGCAGACCTTCCAAAAATTCAAGTTATATCTAAATTAACACCTCCTACTAATGTAAGAGGGGTTAGAAGTTTTGCAGGAGGAATTGTGTTAGGGCATAAAATTTTGGAAGATGGTATGGAAGCAGACCCTGCAACGCAGGAGGAATTGTGTTAGGGCATAAAATTTTGGAAGATGGTATGGAAGCAAACCCTGCAAAAATTAATTTATGGTTGCAGGAGGAATTGTGTTAGGGCATAAAATTTTGGAAGATGGTATGGAAGCTGACCCTGCAAAAATTCAATTATATCTAAACTAACACCTCCTACTAATGTAAGAAAGGTTAGGAGTTTTCTTGGACATGTTGGATTTTACTAACTAACACCTCCTACTAATGTAAGAGAGGTTAGGAGTTTTCTTGGACATGTTGGATTTTACTGTAATTTTATTAAAGATTTTTCAAAAATTACCAAACCTCTATGCCAACATTTAGAAAAGGAAAAGAAATTTGAATTTACTGAAAGCTGTTTAAATGTCTTTGAGTTATTAAAGGAAAAATTAATTGGAATATTTGAATTTATGAAAGCTGTTTAAATGCCTTTGAGTTATTAAAAGAAAAATTAATCACGAAAGATTTTTCCAAAATTACCAAACCTCTATGCCAACTTTTAGAAAAGGACAAGAAATTTGAATTTATAAGCTGTTTAAATGCCTTTGAGTTATTAAAGAAAAAATTAATCACAGCCCCTATTATAGTTTTAACCTCTATGCCAACTTTTAGAAAAGGACAAGAAATTTGAATTTACTGAAAGTTGTTTGAATGCATAAAGGAAAAATTAATCACAACCCCTATTATAGTTTCACCTAATTGGGAAAACCATTTGAATTGCAAAAATTATCAAACCTCTATGCCAACTTTTACAAAAGGACAAGAAATTTGAATTTATTGAAAGCTGTTTAAATGCCTTAAAGTTATTAAAGGAAGAAATTAATCACAGCCCCTATTATAGTTTCACCTAACTGGGAGAAACCATTTGAATTGATGTGTGAGGCTAGTGAATAGTTAGAAAAGGATAAGAAATTTGAATTTACTGAAAGCTGTTTAAATGCCTTTGAGTTGTTAAAAGAAAAATTAATCACATTTTAGAAAAGGACAAGAAATTTGAGTTTACTGAAAGCTATTTAAATGTCTTTGAGTTATTAAGAGAAAAATTAATCACGACCCTTTAGTTTTACCTAACTGGGAGAAACCATTTGAACTGATGTGTGATTCTAGTGATTATGCTATTGGAGTTGTCCTTGGATAAAGGTATGAAAAGATATTTAAAGTTATATACTATGCTAATAAAACTCTTAATGATGTACAAATTAACTATACTGTTTCTGAAAAAGAGTTACTAGCCAATGTATACTTTAGATAAATTCAGATCTTATTTAATTGGAGCTAAATGTGTTGTGCATACTGATTACTCTTCTATTAAATATCTGATGCAAAAGAAGGATGCTAAACCAAGGTTGATTACTACTTTTGATGCAAAAATTTGATCTTGTGGTTATTGATAGAAAGGGAACTGATAATCAAATTTTACTTTTGATGCAAGAATTTGATCTTGTGGTTATTGATAGAAAGGGAACTGATAATCAAATTGGTAATCATTTGTCAAGACTAGAAAACCAAGAATCATCTGACACTGACAACGAAATTACAGACAGTTTCCTGATGAACAACTTTATAATATTAATGAGTGGAAAATACCATGGTATGCTGAAATTGTTAAGTATATTGTAAGTGATACTTTGCCAATATGCTGACATTGCAACAACAAAAAAAATTCATTCATGATGCAAAAGCATATTTTTGGGATGAACCTTATTTATATAAATAATGTAAAGATCTGATTATGAGGAGATGTGTACCTTATGAAAAAACTGAACTAATCATTCAGAAATGTCATGATTCTGAATTTGAAATGTGTACCTTATGAAGAAACTGAGCTAATCATTCAGAAATGTCATGATTCTAAATTTGGAGGATGGATTGATAAAACTGCTTATAAAATTTTACAAGCTGGATTTTATTGGCCTACTATCTTTAGAAATGTTTATAGATACATAAAACTTGTGATCTTTGTCAACGAGTAGGCAATATATCTAGAAGAAATGAAATGCCTCCAAATTTCATTTTAGAAGTTGAGATCTTTGACGTTAGATTTTATGGGACCATTTATTCCTTCATTTGGGAACTTATATATATTAATTGTAGTAGACTATGTTTCTAAGGGACCATTTACTTCTTCGAAACTTATATATATTAATTGCAGTGGACTACATTTCTAAGTGGATTGAAGCACAAGCTTTAACTCGTTGTGACGCTAAAAGTGTTTCAAGATTTTAATGAAAAATATTTTCACTAGATATTGAATGCCTAGAATGATTATCACTAACGAAGGATCCCATTTTAGAAATAAATATATTCAGAGATTGACAAAAAAATTTAATATTATTCATCAAATCTCTACTACCTATCATCCTTAAATCAGTGGGTTGGCTGAAATTTCCAATAGAGAGATTAAAAAAATACTTGAAAAGACTGTAAGCCTAGTAGAATAGATTGGTCCACTAGACTGGATACCGCATTATGAGCTTACAGGGAACGTTATAAAACTCCTATTGGAATGACTCCTTACAGACTAATTTTTGGAAAGACTTGTCACTTACGCTCCTATTGGAATGACTCCTTACAAACTAATTTTTGGAAAGACTTGTCACTTACCAGTAGAACTTGTAAACCCTAGTAGAATAGATTGGTTCACTAGATTGGATACCGCATTATGGGCTTACAGGACTACTTATAAAACTCAAGTCGATTGGTCCACTAGACTGGATAACACATTATGGGCTTACAGGACTGCTTATAAAACTCTTATTGGATTGACTCCTTACAAACTGATTTTTGGAAAGACTTGTCACTTATCAGTAGAATTGGAGCATAAAACATCCTTACAGACTGATTTTTGGAAAGACTTGTCACTTACTAGTAGAATTGGAGCATAAAGCATATTGGGTGATTAAAGAATTCAATTAAAATTTTAAAGATGCTGGTAAGAAGATATTGTTACAACTAAATGAATTGAAAGATATAAGAAATGAGTCTTATGATAACGACAGAATTTATAAGGAAAAATTAAAGTTATGGCATGATTGGAAGATTAACCAGAAGAACTTTGAACCATGACAAGAAGTTTTACTTTACAACACTAGGCTGAAGTTATTTTCTGGGAAATAGAAGTCTCATTGGTTAGGACCCTTTACTGTGACTCAAGTTTATACTTACGGAGTTGTTGAAATTGAAGATCAAAAGACGAAAAATAGATTTAAAGTAAATGGACACAGATTAAAACCATATTATGAGGGTAAAAGATCAAATTTTAAAGAGGTTATAATGATCAGTTAACCTGAATTACACTTGAATAGGTCAGGCTGACGACGTTAAACGAAGCACTTTATGGGAGGCAACCCATATTTATCCTTACTTTTATCACAATTATAGTAGTTTTTATTTGAAATTATCATTAGTATGTTGTAGTATTAAGCTCAACTACTCTTATTTATCCTTGAAACATCTTAAAAATTGGATCCATAGAGAAAAATTGGAACGCATTCGGACCAGAGCGAAAACTGTGAAAATTTTGCCTTGGACACCGACGGCGCCCTCGACGCCACCGATGATGGGTTTTTCCTAAGAGTCTAGAAAAAATTAATACAGAGGCTCGTCGACAGTGCCCTCGACCCCGCCGACGGAGAGACCGGCGAAATGACAGTTACTTGGGTTTAAATGGCGGGAATAATCTTTTTAAACTCAAAAATTTGATTCCTAGTTCATATTTTCCCTCCAAAAATGAAGTGAAACTCCACCAATTTCATTCATATGGCGTCCAATTCCGTTGATCATCCCAGAATGCGAGTTTTCAATTGACGAAAGTTTATCAGTGCGGAAGCGCAGTGAATCTTCAACATGATACTTATGAAGAAAAGATTGATCAAGGAACGAGGATTCGTAAATTGTAAATTGAATAATCCAATGATGGATCTTGAAGAAACTATAGTGCGGTGAAGATGGGAAGTGCTGTGTTATACTACCGCCGCCATGGTGGTTCCTGTGGTAAAAGAATTCTATGTAAATTTACACGGAATCAACTTTGGAGTTGTTTATGTGCCAGGAAGATGGATCACTTTCACTCCTGCACGGATCAATGAATTATACATGATAAAAAATGTTCCTGTCTGTCACTATTCCAATTTGGTCCCAACGAGAAACCAGATTAATGAAATTTACCAATATTTAACAGACGAAACAGGAGATTGGGAAACAAGAGAAAACGGGTATGTTAGTTTTTATGCGACACTCCTAAATCGCATTTCGAAACATTGGCACTTTTTCATTTCTGCAAAACTCTTACCGACAATGAAGATCAGAAAAGTTTCTAAAGAAAGTGCCATTTTGAATTACTGCATCCAAATGGGACTGCCGACCGACATTGGATCAATAATTGTGAGGCGTTTCTAAAGAAAGTGTCATTTTGAATTACTGCATCTAAAGGGGACTGTCGATCGACATTGGATCTATAATTGTGAAGTCAGTTTTGGGTCTGATCGTTCATGGATCAACTTATGGGCTTGGACACCCCTCCACAATTTTCTCATTTTGCAGTCAGTTCCAAGTGTCCTATGAAAATTGGGAAAAGGTACTGTTACATTGGAAGCTTTTGGACCCAACTGCGAGATTCCCAGTTTTTGAAGATGAAAATGACATGGCCATTATATTAGATCAACCATCTAAAAATTCACTGCCAGTTCAATCCTTGATTTCTAATAAGTCTCTGGTGATCCTGCGCCGAATCAAGAAATTGGAAAAGGAGGTACAAAATGTCATAAATGAGATTAATAATATCTCTGATTTCTTCAATCATCTAGACTGGAGGATGAAGGAACATTTTGATCACTCTGGACATTTAGAAGATAACTTGATACGACTGATGAGGAGGATGAAGTTAATAGAAGAGGATTCCACTAAAGAGTTTCCATTCCGACCCTTCTACAACCTCTTCATTCATGTGCAATCAATGGGTGATCTCTGAGGAGAATCTAGTATCGCGTCTGAAGATTAGTAGATTTATATTACTATCTATCTGTCTATCTATGTATTTTAATTTGAACTTTGTATTTTCTTTGCTTTAGAATTATGTTTTTAGTTCTCTGTATAGTTGAGACTAAGCATAGGATGTTTTGTTTTTAGTGTTTTGAGTGTTGTGGCTTGGATTGCAATGCTGAATTAAAGTATTGAGGTTAAGAAAATACCAAACTTAAGTGTGTTATGTAGCGTACATTGTACCCCTTGGAATTTAAATATATGTGATGTTTTGTGTTATGAAAGTCTATATGCGATAAGTACATCATTTAGTCACTTAAAATTATGTCTATAATGACTAAAAACATATCGTTAAGGCTTGAAATTGATTGAAATCTCAAAAATTTGGAATTTGGACAAAATCAATAGAGCACGCCGACGACGGATTTTTCACGAGACTTAGGATTTAATTCCAATAGAGTGCGCCGACGGAGCCATCGACCTCGCCGATGACGAGCTCAAGAAAAAACACCTTTAACCGCGATTTTGACCAGTCAACCACCACTTTTCATCATCCCCTTCCTCCTGAAAACGCCATTTTCAAATTAGGGCTTGAAAGATCTTGGATTGGGAGACATTTTTAGGGCTTTTTGACACCGCATTTGATCATATCTAGGTAAGAGCTTCACTCCAAACTAATAATATTTGATTTTCACCATAGATTTCTTCCACATTGAGGAGATTCGAAAAATGTGAAAATGCGAAGAAAATTTAGGAAGAAATTCATGGATCTTAATGTTGAACTCTTAATTGAGAATGTGAATAAAAATTGGGAATAAATTCATGGATCTTAAAGTTGAACTCTTTAAATTACCATTGGAAGGCATGATTTGCATATTTGAAGTAATTTTTAGAAACTCTTAGAATTACTATTGGAAGCCATGATTTGCATATTTGAAGTAATTTTTGGAATTTTTTCTATAATTTGATTAGATTGAAATGGCTTCACCAAAAGAGACGGGTTGAGTTCGACGAGTCTCGCTTCGTCAATGCGATGGCTCAAACAAAATTTACTTATATATTTAAAGGAAAGAAGTGTATACAAGATCGAGTTTTTGAAAGTACGGGAGGAGAAATCAAACGAGTTATTGCCAAGCGGAGGTGGGAAAACTTTTGTTACACAACCAATAAAGTGATGCAAAGTTGTGAAGGAGTTCTACGCCAAAGTAATCTATTATGAGGACGGAATTGTTCAAGTACGTGGATTTCTTGTTGAGTTTACTGCCACCCGCATCAACACTTTTTATGATGTCCGAGACACTTAGAGCTGTCAATATGAATCCTTTAGTACAATGGAAGGCTCGCTTAATGATGTGATCAACTTTCTCACTGACGGGAAAAGAACATGGAAGATAAAGCAGCGAGAACGGGTAAATTTTTCTGCTTCCAAGCTCAATGCCACCTCTAAGGCAATTAAACAATGAGAACGGGAAAATTTTTCTGCTTCCATGTTGAATGCCACCTCTAAGGCGTGTCTATTTCATTTCCTCTACTCTGTTACCGACCTATCACCATAGTGAGGTAACTAGAGATAGAGTTATTCTAAATTTCTGTATTCAGAATAATAGAACTATAAATTTAGGGAGAATAGTTTTTAAAAATATATTGACTACGGCGAGGAGTGAGACTAGTGGAGCTCTAAAACATCCTGGACTTATTTATGCAATTTGCAAACTTTTTGGAGTGGAAATTGGAGATGAGGAATGGGATTACCCTATGAAACCCATTAGTAAAGCTAATTTGAAGATTTATGAATCTCATGAGAAATGGGGAACTGGGAGTAAAATACAAGAACCTTCTACTAGTAGAGATGTCCCCTCTACAAGTTATGACCTTCCACCATCTAGTTCCCCTACCCTCTCTGATTTAATGAATGAGTTGACCTTGCAGCGGAAGAGCATAGAATTGATAAATGAAAGGATTGGAGGTTTAGAACTTCAACACGATTACGATAGTGAGTAACTTCAGAGGCATTCAAATTTTGAGGTAGCTTATTATGAAGCTTAGGCCCGACACTACAAAGGTGAGCCTGATGTTACTTTTCCTGAGTGCCCCCGGTATACTCAGTATCATCCCGATCCACCTACGGATCAAGACGATGAAGATATAGCTTGGGATTTTGATATTGAATGAATTGATGTACTTATATTTGTACTTTTATTTCTGTAAGTTTTTTTGTAATAGAAATGGATGTTTGTGTATTTAGAATTTCATTTTTTTTATTTCGTTGTACTTGGATGATTTTTAATTTTTGTTATAAAGTTAGTGTTATAGTTAAATGTGCATGTGTAGTTTAATAGATGTTGAGTAGTATTTTGTAATGTAATGTGATTTTTATTTCGCATTTTAGTTTTAATTGTTTAGTATTGTGGTTGTGTTAGGAAATGTTGTGCTTGTTTAATGTTTTAGTTTTATACTTATTTCAAAATTTCATTACCCAGAAATTCCTCTAATGATTTATATGTGTAGAAAGCTCCTAATATTACAGACCACGTGAAGTAAAAATTTGAGAAGGCCTACAAAAATTTCAGAATGATGAAAATGCCTACAATACTGAGGTATGATTTATGGTTATAGTTTTTTCTTTCCTCCTGTATTATTTCATATTTAAAAATTTAAGTTTGGGGGAGGGAAGAAAAAGAATAACTATTAGATGTCATCTATTTCAATATTTTCAAAAAATATTTATATGATTTTATGTAGGGAATTTAATTCAGGTAACTATATTTTTGTAACTATTTAAATATTATGGTAGATTTAAAGAAAAATAATTTAATTCAGGTAACGTCCTCTATTTCAATATTTTCCAAAATTATTTATATGATTTCATGTAGTGAATTTAATTCAGATAACTATATTTTTTTATAGATATTTTAAATATTATGGTAGATTTAAAGAAATATTTTTGTAATGAAAATTATTTTGAAAATTAATATTGTAGATTAAGATATTTAGTATAAGAGAATAAGACTATAGTTAACTATTTAAAGTAAAGGACACTATATTTTGAAGTGGTAACTATTAGATGTCCTCTATTTAATTATTTTCAAAACTTATTAATATGATTTTATGTAGTGAATTTAATTCAGGTAACTATATTTTTGAGCTATTTAAATATTATAGTAGATTTAAAGAAATATTTTTGTAATGAAAATTAATTTTGTAATCTATTTAAATATTATGGTAGATTTAAAGAAATATTTTTGTAATGAAAATTAATTTTGTAACTCAAGAAATTTTAGTATAAGAGAATAAGATTATATTTAACTATTTAAATTAAAGGAAACTATATCTTGAAGTATTAAGAATATGGAAATTCATTTGAGAAGAAAAGATTGGGGCTCAATGTACTATGAAATATTTATAAGGTAAAGAAATGCTTTGAGTTTCAAATTTAGGGAAAGAAAAGTGGAAGTATTAAGAGTCTGGAAATTCATTTGAGAAGAAAAGATTGGGGCTCAATGATGTAAAAACTTGAAATATTTATAAGGTAAAGGAATGCTTTGAGTTTCAAATTTAGGGAAAGAAAGGTGAAGTTCATTGAAGTATTAAGAATCTGGAAATTCATTTGAGAAGAAAAGATTGCGGCTCAATGATGTAAAGGCTATGTTTAAGAATCTGGGAATTCATTTGAGAAGAAAAGATTGGGGCTCAATGATGTAAAAACTATGAAATGTAAGAATCTGAAAAATCATTTGTGAGAAGAAAAGATTGGGGCTAAATGATGTAAAAGCTATGAAATATTTATAAGGTAAAGGAATTAGAAGAAAAGATTGGGGCTCAATGATGTAAAAACTATGAAATATCTATAAGGTAAAGGAGTGTTGAGTTTCAAATTTAGGGAAAGAAAAGTGAAGTTCAAAATTATTAAGGCTATCCAGATATATTTCAAATTTAGGGAAAGAAAGGTGATGTTCAAAATCATTAAAGGCTATCCAGATATAGTAATCTTGGGATTCAATGATGTGAAAGCTATGAAATATTTATAAGGTAAAGGAATGCTTTGAGTTTCAATCTCAATGATGTAAAAACTATGAATATTTATAAGGTAAAGGAATGCTTTGAGTTTCAAATTTAGTTCATTTGAGAAGAAAAGATTGAGGCTCAATGATGTAAAAGCTATGAAATATTTATAAGATAATGAAATGTTTTGAGTTTCAAATTTAGGAAAAGAAAAGTGAAGTTCAAAATCATTAAAGGCTATCCAGATATAGTAATCCTCACTTGAAAATAAAAACTATGAAATGTTTATAAGGTAAAGGAATGCTTTGAGTTTCAAATTTAGGGAAAGAAAGGCGAGAATCATTATAAGGTAAAGAAATTCCTTGAGTTTCAAATTTAGGGAAAGAAAAGTGAAGTTCAAAATCATTGAAGATCCAGATATAGTAATCCTCACTTGAAAAAGGAAAAAGAAAGGATTGAAAACAATCCATGAAATGTATAGTAATCCTCACTTGAAAAAGAAAAAAGAAAGGATTGAAAACAATCCCTGAAAAGAAAAAATATATATATAGGATTGAAAGCAATCCAAATAAAACAGAGAAAAAGACAGAAAAAAAATTATGTAAGTGAGGAGATGCGTGAGGATATGCCTAATCAAAAATTGGCTTCACTGGACCTACCTAAAGGGAAAACCTAAATACATTCCTAAACTTATATTTATGGAATAGATCTTTTACTAGTAGAGTGCTCATGAAGTTCCTATCTTTTGAATATTTTAAGTGACTTAATATTACAACATATAGTCATTCTTAAAATGAATAGAAGACTAAAGCTCTTAAACTTGATGACTAGATAATCTTGTGGCTACATAGTTAATTCAATTACTTGGATTTTTTCTGAAAATCTTACTATGATATTTATTTAAATCAAACTTATAGTATTTCTGAATTAAAACTTTACTATAGTATATCATAACTTTTATATAGTACTAAAATTACTTGAGGACAAGTTATAGTTAAGTTTGGGGGATTTTGACCAAAGGAAATTATATTGAGATTTTCAAACCTATTTTATACTATTTTTGAAGATATTGCACTTTAGAGAAAGGTATTTTTGATATTTTGTTGCAGGAATGATGAATTAGGGTCATTGGAGCAAAAAGATGCAAAAAGGAGCGAAAAGGACAAAAATGTGCAGAATTGAACTAAGGCGCCGCCGGCGCCATCGACCCCTCTGTCGGCGAGATTTTCCCGAGATTCCAGAATTAATTCATTATGAAGGTCCACTGACGGCGCCCTCGAGGCCGCCGATGGCGAGCTCGGCGGTTATGCCCAATCAGGCTTTTGATAAGGCCAAATTTTGAAGGGATGCTTAGACAACTATTGAGAAAGCTCATCCACAACTTTAAAAGACTATTTTGGCCGAAAATTAGAGGAGCCTAAGAAGTTTGGAAGAGGGGGAAGTGCTAGAGAGAGTTCCAGGAGGTTAGAAAGGTTCCAATAGTAGTGAGGAATTTTCGAGAGATTGTAAGAGTGGAGGGAAAGTGAGAGATTTCTTCCTCCTTGCTACTTCAAAAAGGAATTGCTTCGAGAGATTGTAAGAGTGGAGGGAAAGTGAGAGATTTCTTCCTCCTTGCCGCTTTGAAGAAGAATTTTCGAGAGATTGTAAGAGTGGAGGGAAAGTGAGAGATTTCTTCCTCCTTGCTACTTCAAAGAGAAATCGAGAGATTGTAAGAGTGGAGGGAAAGTGAGAGATTTCTTCCTCCTTGTTGTTTCGAAGAACAATTATGTGTGCAACAAAGAAAGGATGAGATTCAGAGGAACTTCGAGGAGTGTTCTTGGGGAGAAATTAGAGATAAGTTATTTACTTGTTGTAGTTTGTATGACTATAATCTTATATATGAATTCTGAGTTTTGTTGAGTTTTCTCCATGAGAACTGAGTAGTTTTCTCTGTCTTTCTCCTTAATGAATTCTGAGTTTTGTTGTATTTTCTCCATGAGTTCTGAGTAGTTTTCTCTGTCTTTCTCATTGTCTTATTTGTTGTGTTTTCCCCATGAGATATGAGTAGTTTTCTTTGTCTTTCTCCTTGTCTTGAGATTTTTTGTGTTTTTCCCATGAGATCTGAGTAGTTTTCTCTGTCTTTCTCCTTGTCTTGAGATTTGCATGGTGATTTGAATTGGTGAAGCCATGAAAATGTTTAAGAAATTGTGATGATCTTTTCACTTCGGTGATTTGAATTGGTTGAGCCATGAAAATGTTAAAGAAATTGTGATGATCTTTTCACTTTGTGATTTGAATTGGTGAAGCCATAAAAATGTTTAAGAAATTGTGATGATCTTTTCACTTTGATTTTAATTTACTTTCAATTGATTTGAATTGGTGAAGCCATGAAAATGTTTAAGAAATTGTGATGATCTTTTAACTTCAATCCAATTTACTTTTAATCTAGCCAATTGATTTGTTAAAATATGTTGAGTTTTACAATTAAAGTGAAGTTTACATCCAAGATTCAGGGAGGTCAAATCCCTTCAAAGTTGGGTGCAAATAAATACGGAAATAATGTTATCGGGCGTAGAATTGGAGATTTTAGAGTGACAGACTAAAATCCCCAATTCGGTCCTATTGTTTGGGTGCTGAAGTGTAGATGTTAGCTCTTAGGTGAGGGAAACGTGGGAGCTTTGAAGTGAGAGTTGGTATCCTCCCAGCCTAGTTGCGGATTCAGTAAACAAGCGTAGGATTAGTCAATATTCTTTATGCCTGGACCAAAGGGTAAAGAATAGGTATGCTCCTATTTGGCACAATATAATTTGAACCAATTCACTTTATCCATTCACTCTAATTTCTTGACAAGGAGAAGGATGTTTTCTTATATATTGAATATCACATTTAAACCCTCATTAGTATCATTCGTTATTTAATAGTTATTAAAATTATATATTTATTGCAATTGCCGATTAGTAGTAGATAAGTAAATTGAACTTCGTTGTTGTGATTAAAGGGTTGTTTTTTCGAAAATCTCAGTTCGTAATTCTAAACCACTCTCTATAGGATCAATATCTAGGGCTCCATTAGAGCCCTATACTACTTGAGCGTTACGTATACTTGCGTTGATAAGTGTGACTTTAGAATTATTGAATATTTATTATGTCCAAACTTATCTTATATTTTTAAGCATATATAAATTTGTGGTCAGGTAGCATTCAAAAAGAGACTGAAGTAGAGAGAGAAGAGATTGAAGAACCAAAAGAGGACGCTCCGAAAGGTTTAGAGAGACCTTTTTCTCTACTTAAAGTTGATTTGAAAAACCACTACCTCTATTTCCTCAGAGGCTTCAACAACAAAGGTTGGATAAGCAATTTTCAAAATTTATGGAAATTTTTAATAAGCTTACAATTAACATTCTATTTGCTGAAGCTCTAAAAAAATGTCAAGCTAGGTGAAATTTTTGAAGGATAGTCTTAAACAGAAAAGAAATTTTGAAGATAATGAGACTGTTGCACTTAGTGAGGAGTGTAGTGCTATAATTCAGAAAAAGCTTTCTGAAAAAGTTTAAAGATCTGGGCAGCTTCACAAGTCCATGTGCAATAGGAGATAGATTTTATGGGAAAACTTTATGTGATTTAGGAGCAAGCATCAACCTTATGTCATTATCAATATTTAGAATGTTTGGATAAGGAGAAATAACCACTACTACTGTAACTCGGTAGTTAGCAGATCATTCAATAATCTATCCTAAAGGAGTTATAGAAGATGTCCTTATGAAAGTGGATCAATTTATCTTTTTTATTGATTTCATTGTGTTGGACATAGAGGAAGATAAGGAGATACCTATCATTTTGGGGAAACCTTTCCTAGCCACAGAAAGAGCAATGATAGATGTGCAGAAAGTAGAATTAACTATGTGCGTCAATGATCAAATAGTTACATTTAATATTTCTAAATCAATGAAATACCCTGCAAAAGTTAAAGATGATGAATGCTATAGAATGAATGTTATAAGATACATAAGTGAATGCCATTCCAAAACAACTTATGAAGAAAAATGCTATTGGTTGATAATTTGTCCAAGATGGAATTGGAAAAACCACTCAATTTTGAAAAAGAAATTAATGAACATTTCAAGATGAAGATTGTTCAATGTTAATGAGTGGCATGTTCCATGATATGCTGACATTGTGATATTCATTTTTAGTGATATTAATCCATATGAAATAACATACCAACAGAAGAGGAAATTTGTATATGAAGTTAAGATTTATTTTTGGCATGACCCATTTTCTATAAACAAGGAAAGGATCTTATTATTCGAAGATGTGTGACTTTAGAAGAAACATATGAAATTATCCAAAAATGTCATAATTTTGATTTTTGGGGACACTTTTGTGTTGATAAAAAAATATATAAAATTTTACAATCTGGATTTTATTGGCCTACAATTTTTAGAGATGTTAACTTTATATCAAAACTTGTGATCGATGTCAAAGAGTAGACAATCTTTCTAGGAGGAATGAGATACCCCTCAATTATGAGTTAGAAGTTGAGATATTTGATGTTTGGGGATTAGATCTCATGTGACCATTTATACCATCTTTCAAAAATTAATATATATTGTTAGTAGTAGA
Organism: Phalaenopsis hybrid cultivar; assembly: GCA_002079205.1. NCBI lineage: Eukaryota > Viridiplantae > Streptophyta > Magnoliopsida > Asparagales > Orchidaceae > Phalaenopsis > Phalaenopsis hybrid cultivar. The sequence goes on along the minus strand of JXCR01135731.1, from coordinate 23,505 downwards.
CTATGTATCTAAATGGATAGAATCTGTTTCTTTACCTCGATGTGATGCTCAAAGTTTTGCAAAGTTTTTAAGAATGAATATATTTTGTAGATTTGGATGCTGAGAGTAATCATAACTGACGGGGGAATTCATTTCAGAAACGCAATAATGGAGAAATTATTAAAAAGTATAATATTAACCATAGATTTACTACTGCTTATCATCCTTAAACAAGTGGTTTAGCTGAATTATCCATTCGTGAAATTAAAAGAGTATTGAAAAAATCTGTATATCCAACTAAAATTGATTGGTCAGCTAAACTTGATTATGTTTTGTGGGCTTATAGGACTCCATACAGAACTCCTATAGGAATGTCCCCAAACAAGCTAATATTTGGGAAACCGTGTCACTTACCAGTTGAACTTGAGCATAAAGCATATTGGGTGATTAGAGAATTTAATTACAATTTGAAAAATGCTGGTGAGAAGAGGTTATTGTAATTGAAGGAGCTTGAAGAGTTAAGGAATGAATCTTATGAAGGTGATAAGATTTATAAAGAAAAAATGAAGATGTGGCATGATCAGAGGATTCTTACTAAAAATTTTCAGTCAGCGAAACAAGTTTTCTTTAGAATGCAAGGTTAAGATTATTTACAAGAAAACTTAAGTCTAGGTGGATGGACCCATTTATTGTGACGAAAGTTTATCCCTATGAAGCTGTGGATATCAAAGATCCTAAAACTGATAAAATATTCAAAGTGAATGGTCATAAGCTGAAATCCTACATTTTAGGTGATCAACTTAAATTAAATGATTTTCGGATGGTGGGTCAACCAGAATAAGCACAGGTTTCATTGGGCTAATGATGTTAAACTAAGTGCTCTATGGGAGGTGATGCACTAAAAATATATGCATTTTTAAACAAATATTTTATACTCATTTTTGGTTATATTGCGCTTTAAAGAAATGTATTTTTTATTTTTTGTTGCATTTTGATATTTTTAGGACTTGAAGAAAAAAGGAAGCAAAAAAGATGAAATTTGGAGTCAAAATGACATTTTGGAAAAAAAAATATTTAGCGTGGAAGGCGTCTTATGACAGAGAGCACATAATTAAATTCGAGCCACGAGCGCTAATGGTGTCATCGTGGGCACCGACAACACCAAGTTCGGTGCTGGGCAAAATTTGAGAAGATTTGATGAATTTGGATGCTTTTTGAAGAGTTATTGGAGGTACCTCTTAGCTAACCTACATTATGCTTTATTTACAACAAAAATTGCTCAGAAAAAGTGGTTCATAGAGGGGGTTAGAGTGTAATTGAGTTTACTTGATTGTTCTATTATTTAGTGTGATGAGTTTAATTGTGATTTTCTCCTAAGAGTTGTTAAGAGACGGAGAGAAGTGAGAGAATTCTTCTTCCATATATTTATAAAGAGAAAAGCAAGAGTCTTGTAAAGAGGGAAAGAGTTCAAGAGAGGCTACAAGAAATTTGATTTAAGAAAGAGATACATATAATTGGTGTTTGTTTATTCTTGTCGTATAAACTTTCTTTTATTTATAAAATTCATTTTTTATTATATCTTTCTCATGAGGTCTGAGTAGTTTTCTTTATCTTTCTCCCTACTCTAAGATATGGTGAAATGAAGTGATAGTTTGGATGACCCAATTTTAAAATATAAACTAAAATTTGATGATTTTTCCTGTCTGCTCTTAATTTACTTTTCAATCTGACCAATTAAAATGTTAAAATTTGTTGTGAAACATATGATCCAGGAAATGGAGTATGAGTTCTACAACAAAGTGAGAATCACATTCAATTTTATGAAGGAGTGTTTTGTTCATGGAATTGGGTGCAAATAAATAGGGAAATATATATTATTGGGTAAAGACTTAGAGATTTTAGGGTGATTGACTAAAATCCTCAAATTGGTCTTAGTGTTTAAGAACAAAGGTGAGTGTTAGCCTTTAAGGGAAGGGAAGTGAGAGCTCCAGAGTGAGAGCCAGTGTCCTCTTTGCCTAACCACAGGATTAGAGACTAAACCTATGATTAGCCAACAATTCTCTGTAACACTTGGCTAAGGGTAGAGAATTAAAATTGTTCATATTTGGCACAATACAAATTCAAACCATTTATCTCTCTCATTTAACAAAAAACTCATTGTAGCGGTAAAGATGCTTTCTCATATTTGATAACTTTATCACAGAAATATAGTTTGGAAGTTATAGTTTAATTTTACTTCATAGTGTTGCTAGAAGTTGATAATTTAGTTTTGATAGCACCTTAAACATTTGAAATTAGTATAGTAGACTTTCTTTATTATTGTGAAATTTCTAATTTAAATTACCATCTCGAATTTAAACATTCCTCGTGGGATTGATATTTGGGGCTTAAACAGAATGTCTTGTATTACTTGATAAACATACGTATACTTGCATAGAATCCCAAAATAAATTACTTCAATTTTTTATTAATAAATAACAAATCATTTTTTGCCATCACTACAAAGCGGAGTCATCTTCATTAATTTTACACAACTATAATTTTCATGATCAAGTTTTTTGGCTTTGTTGTCGGGGAAGGTAACAGTAAATTAAATAGATTTGGTAAATTAGGAAATTTAACAATAAATATATAAAAGGAAGATTAAAAATCATTAAAAAATTATAAAAAACCATTTAAGAGTATTTTTTTAAAAAAATTCTTTGCTTATTATATTTGTTTATGTATAGTTTTGGATCTGAATGTTTAGTACCTTACAATTTAAAATTAGAACATACTATTAAAAAAGTTTGAAAACAACAAAAAAATATGAAATTTGGATTAAATGGCGAATAACTTAAATAATCAAATAAATAGAAATTGACAAAGACCTTTAAAATATTATGTTAATCCTACAACAGATGAACTTCACTTAACTATTCAAAATCCCGTTGTCGTTGATAATTCATTTAAGCTTAAACATACTATTATCTAAATGGTAAAAATAATCAGTTTGGAGGAGCACCTATTGAAGATCCTAACTTACATCTTGCTATTTTTCTTGAAATATATCCTACTTTTAAATATGATGGAGTGTCTAATGATGTTGTCAGGCTCAAACTTTTTCCTTTTTCATTAAGGGATAAAGCTAAAGCTTGGTTAAATTCATTAGTAACTAGATCTATCAGAACATGGGGAGAACTATCATAAAAATTTGTGGCAAAATATCTTCCACCCTTGAAAAACGGTAAACATAGAAATGATATTACATCTTTTTGTCAGTTCAAAGGGGAATCAAAATATGAAGCCTAAGAAATATTTAAAGATATCCTTAGGAGATGTCCACACCATGCTTTACCAGGTTGGTTAAGAATTCAAAAATTTTATAATGGATTAGTAGGATCACTTAGATCTATTATAGATGCTGCTTCAGGTGGATATTTAATTTCAAAACCTTTTGATGAAGCATATTCTTTAATAGAGGACATGGCTACTAACAATTTCAATGGCCCTCTGAATGGGTAAATCCAAATAGAGTAGCAAGTATTTATGATTCTGTTGCAATGTCTATTTTAGCATCTTAAATTACTGTTATATCGAAAAAGATTGATCAAATTAGAGTGAACTATTCTCAAAAACCACAAATTTTAGAGGAAAATTTACTAGAACAGATAATTGATAATTTGTCTTATGAAACTTTAAATGCTATAAATAATTGAATTAATAATCTTTATTCTAATTATTATAATCTTGGATGGAAAAATCACTCTAGTTTTAGTTAGAATAATTATAACAATTAGGTGAACCCCTCAAGAAATTCAAATAACCAAGGGAATCTTAATTATAAACCTTATTATCCTCCTCGAATTAATAATAACTCACAAGTTAAGGCGAAGAAGTTGACTATGGAAGAAGTAATGTTGAACATGGAAAATCAAATACAAAATCAAGGGCTATAATTAGGAATATTGAAAATAAAATAGGACATATTGCTACTGCACTAAGTAACAAATCTTTAGGAATTCTTCCGATTAGTGTTGAAGTTAATCAAAAAGATCTGAATAAGGAGCAAATTAAAGCTATTCAATTATGAAGTGGAAAATAAGTGGAAACAAGAATCCAAAGAGAAACTGAAGTTGAGGAGGAAAAGGTAGAAACTGAAAGCACAATGATGAAAATAAACTAATATAAGTTTCTTTAGAAAAACTGCTACCTCTATTTTCTCAACTATTGAAACAGAAGAATAAAGATAAATAATTCACAAAATTTTTGAAAATCCTTAAAAAGTTAACGATAAATATTCCTTTCATTGAAGCTTTGGAACAAATGCCAAGTTATGTGAAATTTATGAAGGTTACACTGAACAAGAAAAAGAAGTTTGTAGATCCCGAGACCATTGCACTTACTGAAGAGTGTAGCACTATTATTTAGAAAAGCTTCCTGAAAAGTTAAAAGATCCTAGTAGTTTTACTATACCTTGTGCTATTGGTGAAATGTTTTTTGGAAAATCCTTATGTGATATAGGAGCTAGTATTAACCTAATGCCTCTATCAATTTTTATGTGTTTAGATTTAAGAGAGATTTCGCCTACTACTGTAACTCTTTAGTAGCTGATTGATCAATAACTTACCTTAAAAGTGTTACAGAAGATGTATTAGTGAAAGTGGATAAATTTATTTTTCTTGTAGACTTTATTGTATTAGATATGAATGAAGATAAAGAGATTCCTATTATTTTGGGGAGACTATTTCTTGCAATAGGCAGAACTGTGTGATAGATGTGCAAAAAGGAGAATTAATAATGAGAGTCAAAGATCAAGAAGTAACCTTTAATATAGAAAAAGTTATGAAATATCCTATGATAGAAAAAGATAATCAATGTTTTAGAATGGTAGTTATTAATTATCTAAGTAATGATCGATTTCAGGGAATGTTTAAAGAAAAACTAAAGCAAGAAGAGTAATTTGAGGATGAGAATGAAATAAAAGAAGAAAATTTAGATTATGTTCAAGCCAAATTTGAAACTTTAGACCTTTTCAAAAATGATAATAAAAATATTATTCCTTCAAGTATTAACCTACCTGAACTTGAATTGAAAGTATTACATGCCCATTTAAAATATGTGTTTTAGGAGATTCATCTACATTGCCTTTTATTATATCTTCTGATTAAAATAAAATTCAAGAACAAAAACTAGTAGAAATGTTGAAAAGATATATAAAGGCCTTTGGATGTACTTTAGCAGATATTGAAGGAATCAGTCCTTCAAATTGTATGCACAGAATTCTATTAGAGGAACAATACCAACCTAAAACTGATCCTTAGAGGAGATTAAACCCAATAATGAAAGAAGTTCTTAAAAAAGAAATCTTAAAAATGTTACACGCTGGAATTATATATCCTATTGCAGATAGTGCTTGGGTAAGTCCAATTCACCGTGTTCCAAAGAAAGGAGGAGTCACAGTTGAAGTAATTGAGAAAAATGTATTAAATTCCAATTAGATAAGTTACTTGTTGGCGAATTGTATAGACTATAGAAAACTAAACATGACCACCATGAAAGATCATTTTCTTTTACCCTTTTTAGACCAAATTTTGGATAGATTGGTTGAAAATGTTTTCTAGATGAATATACCGGGTTTCACCAAATTATGATTGCTCCTGGGTACTAAGAGAAAACAACATTTACAAACCCTTATGGAACATTTACTTTTGGTAGAATGCATTTTTGGACTATGTAATGCACTTGCGACATTTCAAAGATGTATGATGTCAATTTTTAGAAATTTAATTAAACGTGGAATGTAAGTATTTATGGTTGATTTTTCTGCATTTGGAACTTCATTTGAATTATGTTTAAAAAATTTATAAAAAGTTTTGAAATTATGTGAAAAAATCAACTTAGTACTAAATTGGGAAAAATGTCAATTTATGATTGTAGGAGGAATTGTAGTTGGGCATAAAATTTCTGAAAATGACTTGGAAGTAGATCCAGCAAAAATTCAATTTATTGAGAAATTACCACCTTCTACTACGGTTAGAGGGGTAACAAGTTTTCTAGAACATGTTGGTTTCTACAGGTGTTATATAAAATATTTTTCAAAATTTACTAAGCCATTATGCCAACTTTTAGAAAAGGATATGAAATTTATTTGCAATGAGGAATGCAAAAAAGCATTTGAACTATTGGAAGAAAAATTAATCACTGCTCATATAATTATTTTACCTGATTGGGAGAAACCATTTGAACTAATGTGTGATGCTAGTGATTATGCTATTGGAGCTATTTTAGGGCAAAGGTATAACAAGGTTTTTAAAGTAATATATTATGCTACTAAAACTCTAAATGATGCTCAAATTAAATACACCACTACTAAAAGAGAGTTATTTGTTATTTTCTATGCCTTTGATTAAGTGTAGACATTACTTAATTGGAGTCAAATGTATAGTGTATACAAATCATTATTCTATCAAATATTTGATGCAAAAGAATGATGCTAAACCAAGATTAATTAGATGGATACTTCTGCTCAAAGAGGTCAATTTTGTGGTAGCAGATAGAAAGGGAAATAATAATCAAATAACTGATCAATTGTTTAGACTAGAACAAAAAATATTAACTAATTTCGAAATTGAAATTTTAGAAACTTTCTCTGATGTACAAGTATAATATTGATATAAAGGATAAACAGTGGTATGACGATATAATATATTATATTGTGAGTGATATTCTACTAACAGATGTAAGAATCAACAATTAAAAAAATTTACTTATAATTCAAAATTCTATATTTGGGATGCCCACATTTATATAAACAATGTAAAGATTTAATCATTAGAAGATGTGTGCCTTATAAGGAAACTAAATAAATAATTGAACGATGTCATGACTCTAAATTTGGAGGACATTTTCAAACTTTTATAACTACACATAAAATTTTGCAAGATGGATTTTATTGGCCTACTCTTTTTAGAGATTTTAATGAATATATTAAAACATGTGATCGATGTCAGCGAGTAGGAAGTATTTCTAGAAGAAATGAAATGCCACTAAATTACACATTG
>JXCR01135731.1:0-14654 GCA_002079205.1 Phalaenopsis hybrid cultivar | reverse complement strand
GGAGGAGTCAATCCCCTTCATTGTGGCTTGGTTCTTGTGGATGGGAAGGAATAACAACAAACATGATGATAAGAGTATCCACCATAACAAGGTAACCAGAAACTGTGTTGCCTATCTAAACAAAATTACTCAGCTTAAGAACTGCCATACCTTAAATATGGCTCAAACCAGTAACACTATTAATCACAACAGAATTAAGACTATCACTTGGAACCCCCTTGATACTCTAATCATGAAAATAAACACTGATGGTAGCTTCTCTAAATGGGGTGCAGGGGTGCGAGGGGTTTTCAGAAATTCCTTCAGTAATTGCCTACTTTTCTTCCATGCTCCCACTGTGTCAAATGATGCTCTTGAAGATGAGCTTATTGCTATCTACTGGGCTCTTACATTTGCACAAAAGGAAACTTGGCAGAATGTTTGGCTTGAGGTTGACACTTTACAGCTTATCTCTTTGCAGAGTTCTGATAAGCCATCCTCATGGCACCATATGCAATGGAAGAAAAAAATTGGCTTTCTCTGCAAAAGTCATACAATCCATATGTCCTTCATTTATAGAGAAGGTAACCAACCAGCTAACTGGCTTGCCAGACAAGGAACCTATGCCAACTCTACTTTTGTTGATACAACACCTCCTACCATCCTTGCCCTCCTACTTCATGATGATAAGCTGAAGTTCCCTCATCTCAGATTCAAGCAAAGGCCACTTAAAGAGATTTAGAGTTTTGTTTGCTTTCTCCTTTTGTTCTTTTCTTTTAATTGTAACTCTTTGGAGAGTTTTGAGGAGTGGGCTTCCTCCCTTTGTCTGGGAACCCCTTCTTTAGTAAACTTTGTAACACTTTGATATTCAACNTGGAGTGTTTCTAAATTTTTAAATAAAATTTTTTTACAAGATATGGATTGCCAAGAGTGATTATTACGGATAGAGGATCCGATTTTGAGGAATAAAATGATCAAGAAATTGGTTATAGAAAATAATATTATGCATAGAATCTCTACTGCTTATCATCCCCAGACTAGCAGTTTACCAGAAATATCAAATCATAAAATAAAGCAAATTTTAGAAAAAAGCTATAAATCCTTATAAATTGAATTGGTCTGCTAGATTAGATACTGCACAATGTGCATACAGAACTGCCTATAAGACTCCTGTTTGAATGTTTGTATATAGACTTATTATTGGTAAAACATGTCACATACCAGTAGAATTGGAACATAAAACATTTTGGGCTACTAAGGAATTTAATTTTAAACTAAAGGATGCTGGTGAGAAAAAATTGGTGTAACTCAATGAACTTGAGGAGATTAGAAACGAAACATATGACAATGCAAAAATCTATAATGAGAAAACAAAATCAAGACATGATTGGAAGACAAAAAAAAAAGAAATTTAAACCTGAATAAGATGTTCTATTATATAATACTAGATTGAGATTATTTCCATGAAAACTGAAATCTAGGTGGTTAGGACCATTCAATGTGATTAAAGTTTATCATTATGGAACTGTAGTTATTAATGATCCTAAAACTGGAAAGATATTTAAAGTTAATGGGAATCGATTGAAACATTATTATGAAGGGCACATGCCACAATTTGAAGAAATTTTAATGTTGAGTCATCCGGATTAAACATTGGTACATCGGGCTNTATATATATATATATCTTTGTATTTTGTTTAATAATTGTTCTTTGTATTAGAAATTAAATAAAACCTTAGAATCCTACACAATCTTGTATATCATAAGTCAAGATAAATTTTGGTATTGTATGAAAATTTGGAAATGAATTGAACCAAAAAATGAAACAGATGCAACTTTGGCTTTGGCGTCAACGGTGCCCTTTCTAGAAGCCATTGTGCTGATGGTGCCATAAGGGGTGCTGAAAGCCCGTAGTGTGGTTTCGGAAGTTCGGGAAGAATTTGGTAGACATTGGTAGGATTTCACTTCAAAATAACAACCTAGAGGTCTTTTTAAAGGCATGAAAATTATCTTAGATGACCATAAACTTCCAGATTTCAAAATTGGAAACATTTAAGGTATGGAGTTTTCAATAGAATAAAGTTCATCAACTTTGATGCGCAAAGATTATATGACAATGTTATCACTAAGAAGAGACTTATCAAAGAGAGAAGCTTTGTCAATAATGTATTGAGTTTTACAAGTTCTCTGATTGAGAAAATCATAGTACAGAGAGGTTGGGAAGTTCTATGCTATACTACTACTTCAGTAGTTGTGCTAGTGGTAAAAAAATTTTATGCTAACTTACATGGAATTAACCAAGGAGTTGTCTTCGTTCGAGTTAAGGGTGTACCATTTACTCTGTCTCAAATTAATGATATGTTTATGATAGAAAGCGTGTCGATCTGTCATTATACAAACTTTATACTAACGAAGGATAAGATGTATGACGTTTAACAATTTATGATAGATGAAAATGATAATAGCAAAATCAGAGACTAGGGGTACGTCAGTTTCTCTGCTTCACTGCTTAATCTGATATCTAAACAATGGTATCTCTTCATCTTTGCAAAACTACTACCTACAATGAAGATTAGTAGAGTTACAAAAGAAATTGCAGTTTTAAACTATTGCATTTAAATGGGAAAGCCTATTGGTGTGGGATCAATTATTTTCAATTCTATTATGGGTATTATTATAAATGGGCCTATATATGGACTGGGGCATCCTTCTACAATCTTCTTACTTTGCAGTCAATCTCAATTGCCATATGAAACTTGTTAGAAAGTATTATTACCTTGGGATTCCATGGATCATATTGATAAAAACTATATTGGGAGTTGAAATGAAACATTGGATATTGTCTTGGATCATTCATCACATGCTTCGAAAACCTTAATGCCCTATACAGTTGGAAGTTCAATAATTTTAGAGAAGAAATGAAGAAAATAGAAAGAGAACTTTAGAGTAACATGAATGCAATAAGAAATCTTAATTACCTTTTTGATCACTTTGATTAGAGGATGAAGGAAAACTTTGATCATACGAGAATAATCGAAGGAGTATTGGTGTAGATGTTCAAGAAGAATCAAAGGATAGATGAAAATTTGACTAATCAATTCCCGTACCGACCCTTCTACAATTTGTGTACCCATTACCACTCTGTCGGAGATATTAGAGGAGGAGAAAGTACTGAAGATGAAGAGGAATAATTGAAGAAGTTGGACTCTCTACTGTTTAAAATTAATTATGTTTTTAATGTAATTGTGTTGGATTTTCTTTAAAACTTTGTGTGATTGTGTTGAATTTGCATTTCTTCAAAATCATAAAACTTCAATTGTATGTTTAGTTTAGTTTTCAGCATTCTAGTGTTGTGGCTTGATTTCGACGCTGAATTAGAGTGTGATTGCTTTATGTATGTGTGAGTGTGATTGTAAATCTATGTTTGTAAATGTTTAGAAGTTCATATATAAACGTTAGTTTTTGTGGTGTTTGTAAAACATTTGTTTGTGGACTATTTAAGGATAAATATTATTGTTTAAGAAGACTAAATTGACGTTGGAGTGAATTAGAAACAACTCAAATTGCAAAGAATGAAAAAATTGAAATTTTTGGCTCTAGCGCCGACGACACCCCAGACCTAAAAGTTCCCTATTATTTAGTTTATTGTTTGTTGTATTTTGTTATTACTATTTTTTAATTGTTAAGTGTGAAACTTTTATTTGTATTTAAATGTGGTGTTGTGAACTATAAACTATAGAAATGTTGTAAAGTTGAAAATTTTTTTAATATTATTATTGGTTTTTTAGTACTTTGTTGTATTTTAATTTTTAGTTAACTCTTTCTCAGCAAACATTTTTATATATTTTATGCTATTTAATGTTACAACTTTTGTAGTATTTCATATTAGCACCTACAATATTTCGGAGTTAACTTTCAAAATCAAAATCTTCAACAAGTAAGTCTTTTCTTTGTGTATTGATTATTTTCTTTCACCCTAAAACATCAGTTTTTCATTTTTAATCTTTTAAAAATTTAACTTTGGTGGGGGGGGAGGGAAGGGGAAGAAAAATTCATTTTAAGGATAAAAACTTAATTTTATTTGTAGTAAATAAACTATATTTTAAAATATTTAATTTAACATGACCTATGATGATAGAGCCTAACTTTGGATAACTATATTTATGTTTTTAAATATATAGTAAATTTAACTAAAAATTTATAATAATAAAGGTTAATTCTAGAGATTAAGATATTTGGTATGTGGGAATAAGACTATGTCTTTCCATTGTAAGTAAAGGAATTTGTATTTTTTGATGTATTAAGAATCTAGAGTTTTATGTCAGAAGAAAAGAATACAACTTTATGAAAAATCTTGAAAGCTAATATCAATTTATAAAGTGAAGGAATGTGAAAATTTTTTAACTTTAAGAAGAAGATAGTAAAGTTCAAAATCATTGAAAGCTATCCGAATATAGTAATCCTCACATATAAAAAAAAGAATAAAAGGAGAGAAGAAAAAGGATTGAAAATGATCCTGAAAGAAAAAAAAAAGAAAATAGATGAAAAAGGTGTATGGAGAAGCTTGAGGAGATGCCTAATCAAAAATTGGCTTCACTTAAATTAACTTAAGGAAGAAGGCTTGGCTACGTTCTCTAAACTTGTATTTAAGTATTAGCATATTTACTAATAAATTTTGCATGATGCTCTTTTTCATATGGATATTCTAAGTGGCTTTAATATGAAAATTTGCAATTTTCCTTGAAAAGAATAGAGAATCAAAAATCTTATTCTTGACTGCTAGATATACTTATACCTCTGTTGACCTCACTTTTGGTTGAGGTTTAGTTTTTTCCTCTTTAGTAGCCTAAGGTCTAGCCATAGGACTTTCCTATTGACTATTCTTAGAAAACTAGAAAATGCACCCTCACCACTAGAAATTCCAAACTCTTCTTTACTCAACTTAAAGTTCCACAAGTTGGTCTCAACCTCTACATACTTAGTAGGTGGGGTCACTATGAGGGAAACTCAAGATGAGTCACCCTTAGGACTGTTGGACCTTAGGGTTAATTCTGTGTGTTGATCTGGAGCTAAGGCACTCACTACTCTCATCTACAGTCACATTCACCCACAATCCTAAACTTAAATTTCTAGCCTAGATCCCTTGATCTTTTTAGGATACTCATGTAGATGGTCCCCTAAACCTACCAACCTCGTGGCTATGGTTTGGCTAAGACCACTATGTAGTGGACCCAAAATGGGGTTTCCATTGGTCCATGGCTTTTTTATGATGGTTGGTACCTCAACTCTACCAAAATACCCATCTTGGCCTTTTACCCCTAAAACACCCCCAAATTACCAAAATACCCCTCCATAACCCAAAATTCAAAAAATTCCCAGAAAATCAAAATAAATCCCTAATATTCCCAATTTCATTTCTCTAAACTACCACATGACCCAATTTGCCCAATTTGACCATATTTATCAAAAATCCCCAAATTTGCCTTTAAAGACCCAAATTTCCCCAAATTCAACTCAAATGTTCATCAATTTGATCTCAATTGACCAAAATTTCAACCCTAAACTCAAATTCACTTTTCATATGACCAAAATAAACCAAATCCAAGCTTAATTGGTCCATTATTTGAGCCCAATTTTGATTTGGGTCAAAACCCTAATTTTGACCATATGACCTAATCTTACCAAATTCAACCTACAGCCTAGTCAATTGGCCCCAATTGATGTTACAAAATCTTCATAAAATTCCTATACATTAAAATCAACCATCAATTGGCCTTGGTGAAGCCTCAAATCCATCTGATTTTGGCCTAAATCCAAAATTCCCAAATTTAGCCCTCAATTGGCTAAGTCCCCAAATTTAACCCAATTGATTGCCTTAACCGCCAAATCGGCATCAAATTCATGTTGAAAACACTTCATAGGGTCCCCATTGACCATTTAAAACAATAAATTTTGATTTATCCAAAGGCTAACCCAGACTAGACCCAAGCCTAGCCCAACATGACCAAAATGACTAAAATTCAAAATTCCCTCAAATTGACCCCTCAATTAAGCTCAGAAACACATGACCAAATTAATTAAAGTTCAAAATTCCCTCAAATTGACCCTCCAATTGGCTCAAAAAACACTTCCATCCTTCACCAAAGTTGTTCCTTATGATCATCTACACCAAATGCAACATTTATTTGGGAAAATTGACATGGATAACCTAGTCCAAACCCAAGTCTTGGTAATTTGCACCCACTTGGACCCATGCACTAAATGTGACCTAACCGCCCTAATGTCACCAAATTAACTCCATCACAGCCATTAGTTGGACTTAGTGACCAGTCCAAACACCATGAAACCACCTAAATCAAGCCATGGACCAAAGGTCCCCCAAATCAAAGGATATTATTTCCAAAAAGGCATGTGCTTAAGATATCCTTACCAAAATTAGGTATTATTGCACTAAATTGTTGCGACATATTCCCCTGGGTTCCCTGAGCTCCTAGCCACCTCCCCTTGGCCGGCCGACCAGCCTAGTGGTTGGAAAAGCTCAAAACTGAGAGCCAACCCCATGGAGTTTCTCCCAAATTAAACCTAGAGGCCAGCACATCCAAATCAAACTATGGAGCTCCTCTGCGCTCCACCTAAACACCACATTACCCCTCCTAATTGGTCATGTCATCCACCATAACCCTATTTTTATAAAAGGCCACCTCCATGGCCGTTAAATTAAGTGCTAAAATTTCCTTAGTGAGACCTCTCCAAGCTCCGCACAAAGCTTCCCTAAGATCTCTTCAGTGCATTCCAACCATTTTCCCTCACCAATTCCCATTGTCGGAGCTCAATTTTGAGCTTGGAACCTTGCAGGAAACCAGGAGAGAACCCAATACACCTCCGCAGTCCACCCAAACTCAAATTAACACTACCCACACCTTCATTAACAAATGTGTAATTTTGTAAATTTAGCCTTAATTAACATTTAGGCTTAAGTCAAGCAGTGAAATGGGTAATCTCTGATCTTAATCAATTTATTTGATGCTTGAAACACAATGGGTTAATTGGTAGAAATAAATCTAATAAGATAAGTTAATAAATTTCTAAATCATTAAAAATTTGGAAGTTTATTAAAATTAAATTATCCTGGACTTAGAGGTACGAATTTTGAAGTCAATAATTAATCAATTTAATACCCCTGAATTAAATGATCCTGGACTTAGGGGTATGACTTTGGAAACCAATAATTAATCAATTTAATACCCCTATTTTGATTTTAAAGAAAATTCAAATTATGAATCATGACCACTTAAAGCTTAACCTTTTCAAAACTAATTAAGACACTCATTTACAAATCATGAATCATGACCACTTAAAGCTTAACATTTTCAAAACTAATTAAGACACTCACCTATGTCTTAAGGGCTTAGTGGTGACTTAGGCCAAATCAAAATCGACTAAATGAGGATTAGAGAAACAAACATAACATAATCAAACATCCTTGAAACACCACTAAGCCCAATTAGGGTTAAAATTTGGCTAAGTATTCCAACAACACTAACTTGCCTCTTTAAGGGTCTTCACCCACATAATTCTTAAATTGAATCACAAGTGATAATTACCCTACTCTTAGAGATAATTGAGACATCAATGTTCACTGAGTAATAAAGGTATTTACAAGATGACTTATTAAGCAACATAATAAGTTTAAAAGAACACGGAATTTTCCACCAGGCAGCGAGAGACTAGCACGGACCTGTTTTTTTTCCCTAGATCTGTTGGATGTCTTGAAGATCTACTAAACTTAATATGTTTTGCTTGACAAAATCATCCTTAATTAAAAGGACCCACCAAAATATGACATAAGGTTAGGAAAACCACCAGAACTTTACTTTTCCTGCTCTCCATCAACTGCCTTAACATGCATTTTTAAGTTTCACGTGGTGGAACGAGAAGATTCGCTAGGTATGCTTTTACAGTTTGCAGCGTTGTCTTTCTTGTACTTTTATGTTATACTTTTGTGCTTATACAAATTTTCATGGAAAACTAAAACTATTAGGAAAGCCACAAAACAAAAACAACAACCAAAACCAAAACCAAAACAAAAATCAACCAAGACAATATTCACCCATACAACATTTAAAATATAAAACAAGTTAAAATTTAATCACAAATATCACACAAAACTACAACTTCAACTAAATCAAGACGTCTATATTGGATGATCGGGAATCCCTCAGAGGAGGTAACCTACAGTTGTGAATCAGGCTTCCCACGGTCTAAATGAAATTATGGAACTCATTAAGTTGAGTTTAGTAAATTCATTTGGACATAAAATGTCTCCATTGGAAGATCGGGAACCCCTAGGAGGAGGTAACCTACGGTTGCTAACGAGGCTTCTATCTCTATAGGATGATCGGGAATTCCTCGGAGGAGGTAACCTATGATTGCTAACGAGGCTTCCCTCTCTATTGGAAGATCGGGAACCCTCGGAGGAGGTAACCTACGGTTGCTAACGAGGTTTTCCGCTAAATTAAAATGTCCTTATTGGAAGATCGGGAACCCCTCGGAGGAGGTAACCTACGGTTGCTAACGAGGCTTCCCAACTATTAGATGATCGAGAATCCCTCGGAGGAGGTGACCTACGGTTGCTAACGAGGCTTCCCCCTGTCTCTATTGAAAGATCGGGAACCCCTCAGAGGAGGTAACCTACGGTTGCTAACGAGGTTTTCCACGGTCAAGATGAAATTATGGAACTCATTAAGTTGAGTTTAGTAAATTCATTTAGACTAAGTGATTCCAATAAAAAATAGTAGTACCGGGACGAAAATTATGGAACTCATTAAGTTGAGTTTAGTAAATTCATTTGGACTAAGTGATTCCAATAGATTATGGAACTCATTAAGTTGAGTTTAGTAAATTCATTTGGACTAAGTGATTTCAATAGAAAGTGGGAACCCCTCGGAGGAGGTAACCTACGGTTGCTAACGAGGTTTTCCATGGTCTAAATGAATCGAACCCCTCGGAGGAGGTAACCTACGGTTGCTAACGAGGCTTCCCACGGTCTAAATGAAATAATGGAACTCATTAAGTTAAGTTTAGTAAATTCATTTGGACTAAGTGATTCCAATAGAAAATATGGAACTCATTAAGTTGAGTTTAGTAAGTTCATTTGGACTAAGTGATTCCAATAGAAAATAGTGCTGACTCATTAAGTTGAGTTTAGTAAGTTCATTTGGACTAAGTGATTCCAATAGAAAATAGTGGCGCCGGGACGATGGAACCGTGGCTTCATTAAGTTGAGTTTAGTAAATTTATTTGGACTAAGTGATTCCAATAGAAAATAGTGGTGCTGCATTAAGTTGAGTTTAGTAAGTTCATTTGGACTAAGTGATTCCAATAGAAAATAGTGATGCCGGAACGAGGGAACCGTAGGATCCTAACTGTTGTCGCTCTAATCAACTTTAATATGCCCTCTATAAAATTTAAAGACCTTCAACCATAAAGCCACTTGATTTGACATTATAACTTGACACACTAGAAAACTTAAACTCATCGCGGCAGGGGCTTGGAGCTAGCATGATGGGCAGCACGGCCATGTTCAACAACAAAACCTGTCTTCCCTAGCTATGTCAATCTTCCTTCCTTAGACTTAAACAACCAAGCCTTAGGACTTCGAGGTTGCTTGCTTATGCAACGTAAATCCTAACATCATCTTTAGGCCTTTTCATAGCCCTACTATACAATATAAGCCCTAACTCGTCTTAGGATTCCGAGGTTGTCGTTTGTCATGACCTAAATCAATTAAACAACCAAGCCATAGGATTTTGAGGTTGTCTGCTTATGCAACATAAATCCTCACCTCATCTTTAGGCCTTTGTATAGCTCTGTTGTACATATAAGCCCTAACTCGTCTTAGGATTCCGAGGTTGTCGTTTGTCACGACCTAAATCCTCATTTTTTTTAGCTCTTTGTGTGATTGTTTAACACAAATGTAAGCCCTAACTAATAAAATTGGTAGGATGAAACACCTAAATATTTCTCCTCAAAATTGAAGCCAAACATTAGGATAGCTTCAAGCCCTAACTAATAAAATTTGCAGGATGAAACACTTAAAATATTTCTCCTCAAAACTGAAGACCTAACTAATAAAATTGGCAGGATGAAACACCTAAATATTTCTCCTCAAAATTGAAGCCAAACATTATGATAGCTAATAAAATTGGTAGGATGAAACACCTAAATATTTCTCCTCAAAACTGAAGCCAAACATTAGAATAAATTGGCAGGATGAAACACCTAAATATTTCTCCTCAAAACTGAAGCCAAACATTAGGATAGCTCGGGAAGTCACCGGTTGGCAGGATGAAACACCTAAATATTTCTCCTCAAAACTGAAGCCAAACATTAGGATAGCTTTCGAAGTCACCGAGGTTCGCCTCTGGATCCCTGACATCCCCTAGTTCTTCCTCCTTTGGATTTTACAATAAAATGTTCCAAATTTGAACCAATACCCTTTCACACCTCTATGTCCGATTTCATTGAAAAGTCCTACCCTTTGAAACTTATTCTACAATAAAAATGTTCCAAATTTGAACTAGTCCCCTTTCACACATCTACGTCCGATTTCGTTGAAGAGTCCTACCCTTTGAAATTCTCTTTCACACCTCTACATCTGATCTCATTGAAAAGTCCTCCCCTTTGAAACTCCTTGAAGATAATATCTTGATTTTTATCGAGAGTCTTCTTAGATGACTTTGGTCATTTAAGATGTAATTAACTATATGGGCTTGCGCTTATAGGAAGCATGTCCGAACCCAGCTTAATATAAACCCTATTTAATCCTTTATATTAAATGGGGGAACTTGTCAGCAAATACAAAGGTTTCGCAGACCAGACGGACATCATACTTTCTTTAGTTTATTTGATTGAGCCTCATCCTTAAGTTTTGTGTTTATCCTTTGGGATAGATACAGGGTTTGAGGTATGGTGTTCCTTCATTTAAAATATGCAAAATATGGGGTCAGTTTGATTTCATACTTTTCTAAACATCAACGTCCTTCCGAAGCGGGTGAAGGGATTTCAATTCCAGCGACCGACAGCTTCTGGCGACTCCACTTGGGACAAGCTTTTCTCTCCATTCAAATCAAGAAATATTATTTTCACACATTGGTAATGTGTCCATGCCCCTCTTTGACCAAACTACCCTTCTTCCGTTGCATACTTTACCCATTTCTGTCTTGGAAAGGTATGGCCAACTCCTTGGACTTCAGGACTAGCTGTTCAACCAACTTTGAACAGAGGGGTTCAGAAGGCCATTAAGGACTCTTTAAATTTTTTATATGGGGTCGGATCCCCAATAGGTGTGTCGGTGGAATAATTCCACCTGGGCATTTTCTGCCACTAATTGGGTCCCACACTGGATCCTAAAATTTTTCACATCTCCCTTCCAAATTTGGTTTGCTATTTTGCAAATTAACCCAAATCGTGTTGTGCTGCATGCACTTTGAAATTTTCCTATGTTAATTAAATTTTACACCTTTTTAAACAAAGATGTTAAAAAGACTTATAAATTAAGACCCGCCCGGTCTACAGATCAACTTCTATTTTTAGTGCTTGCACTAAAGATTACAAAGGTTTTTGGCCATATAGCCAACCCAAGGGCAGTGCATCAATTTTGAAGGGTAGACCTTACACGGAGGAGTTGGATGTCGTGCCTTTCCCCAAGGGTTTTGTGACCCTAAACTTCAAGATATTTGATGGGACTGGAAATCCCATACAAAATAACACATTTCCAAGCCAGTTGTGGCAACATAAGGAATAACGAGGCTCTACTCTGCCAGCAATTTGTCAACAGCTTGCCAGGGATTACTTTTGACCGGTATGCTGACTTGCCCAACGGGTCAGTTAAGACATTTTCTGAGTTGGAGCAATTATTTGTGAAAGGATTTACCGGGGCGCAGCATCATGTGTCTATTGGAGAGCTCATGATTGAGAAGCAAAAACACAGCAAAATTTTGGCAGACTATATTTTGAGGTGGAGAAACCTTAGCATGAAATGGGAACCTCAGCTACAGGAACCTCAAGAGATTGAGATTCTACTCAAAAGCATTCATGGGCTAGTAGCTTTTATGCTTAAGGGACTCATCATCAAATCCATCGAGAAGCTACTCAGTAAAGCCAGTAATCTACAAGAAGAAATGAAGCACATGAAACCACATGAAATGGTTAAGGTGACAAGAGTGTTTGAAAAGAAATCAGGAGTAGTCGCAACTATCGACAAAGAAAAGTAGACGACAAAGATATATCCAGAAGAGCATCGCTAGTCTTCATCGTAGTACTTTCAGAAACAGAGCAGTCAATCCAACTGACGGCCTCCTCAGGAGGGATCACCTCGAACAGCGGGTAAAATAATATCTCACTTAGAGCGACAGAAAGTTGTGTATTCCTTTAAGGATGAAGCTAAACCTAAAATATTTAAAAGCCTGATGAAGAAACCAGAATTCAAACTACATGATCCAAAGAATCCCGAAGAGGTGGATATGAAGAATGAACCAAATTATTGCCCATACCATTGGTTGCTTGAGCACACTATAGAGAACCTGAAGAAGGAAGGTTCCATAAACATGATTTCAGCTGATTCAATCTCCTCAATTGATCCGTATGCTGGAGTAGATGGATGGAGTACAACTTGGTACGAACTCAAGAGGGTCCTTAATCAAATACAGGATTCATCGAAACAAACTTCAACAAACACTGAAGAAGAATGGAAGGAGGTCTGGAGCTGATCGTCCAAGAAGATACTAAACAAGATACAGTCTGCATCAAAACAAGCCTCTATTCAGAGTCTGCAACATGCCGAGCCTGAGGTGAAGGTTTCACCAGAAGATCTGTCATCGTCAAGGATAAAGAACAAGAAAAGGAAAAGTGTCACTACCAAGATTGATAGCATGGGGGGTAGGATAGGGGCTGCCTGTACTAGATTGGTTGTCTCGGATTTGGGGAAAAAATCCTCGAACCATTGACTTTGTATAATTATCTTTTTGTCCCATCGGGGTCTTATAAATATAGTGATTGTGATTTCGGCTACGTTTTGACTATCTCAAGTGATAACATAACTGATTATGATCGATCTAGCTGCGATCTTGATTCTCAAAATGATCCTCAAATCGTACTCGAGTCTGATGAACTCGTTGTCAAGGCCAAAGAAGAACTCAATGATATCGCTTACGACGGCACTGATAACGAGGAGCCAGTTCTCGAGCATCAAGGTACACCACTTGCCATCAACTTAGATCTTTCCGATGGAGAGGAAGAGACACTGGAAGATTCAATAATGATATCTCAAGAAGAAGAAATCACAGAAGTTAACTTAAGGAGCAGAAAAATGTTACCACCAAGAATAGCTCCAACAGATAAAGGAAAACAGATAATGACTCGAGAAGAGATACCCCCACCTCTGCCAGTGGAAGAACCACATAATCAAGTTAAAATTGGAGGATCATACAAAGTAGACTACAACGTACTAGCTCATCTTAGGAAGTTGTCTTTTCAATTAAGCATCTACGACGCTCTGATCCTATCAAAGGAGATGAGAGAATCTCTTGCTACAGCTTTGCTTGACCCAGAAATTTGCTTAGCTCAGTTGGCTAGCACATCCTCAGATGAAGTTTGCTCGTTGAAAGAACAGTCAGGGGTAACCTTCACAGATGAAGACTTGCTGCTCGGTACCGCCGACCACAACCGTCCGCTCTACATCTCCGTCAACATTGGCAGATTATTGTTATCTAGAGTTTTAGTGGATCCTGGAGCATCTCTTAACTTGTTGAGCTTATGGACATTGAATGGATATTGAAGCTCAAGAGCTTACGACTAATAAGATGATGTTAAGAGGATTCAACCAAAAGAGAGAAAGTGCCCTTGGATCAATTACATTACTTATAAAGGTTGGAGAACTCGTAACAACTGCTAAATTTCATATCATCGACGCCGAGACCTCTTTCAACGCACTACTGGGTCACATGGATTCATGAGCACAATATGGTTCCATCATCCCTACACCAGTGCATTAAATACCGCAAATATTGGTATCCACGAAGATGCTGCCTACTACTCGCCTCCAAAGAAGACTGTCTTCTCGCGTGAGATTCTGACAAATGAAGATGAGGATTCAAAGGAATCACAAAAAGGAGGTCATACAACTCTGCTTCAACAACCTTCTACCACTCCCTTACAGCGAGTTGGTGGAGGTTATTCTAGTTCACGCACCCAAGGTCGAGGCCGGGGACACGGACAAGGAAAGATCAATTTAATTGTTGAACGGACTAGGCCAACCATCAACATTGGTGATAAAGACAGTTCTGAAGATGAAACAATGATAACAAAGTAGAAGAAACCTCAGTACGAGATATCCCTAGAAGATATAGAGAAGAATGAATATGAAACAATGTATGATCGGATAAACCACTATGTGAATACTATGACCCTTACTCTGATTCTCCCGCAAAAGNGAGGAACAACTTTCATGAAGGGTGAAAGTCATTTTGAGGCCAATTGGTTAATCAATTTGGTGATTTTTTGATTTTTGACCCATTTTAAGCATGTTGGGCTAAGTTTGGGTCAAACTTCGGTTAGCCATGGACTAAGCTCAAATTGATTGTTGTGGTTGGTGAAGAATATCATTATGAACAACT